>JARVZY010007122.1:0-24338 GCA_030686995.1 Artemisia argyi | reverse complement strand
TTGTTGGTGATCAAAGTAGGCCAAGTTATAGATGACTAATGTTCCAAATTTAAATGTTATTCCCAGAGATTTAGCCTAACATGTTAAATCAAATCGTATCAATAAGTTTAACAATAGATAATCGCTATAATAACTTTATAATAGTGGAATTGTCAAAACAGATATCGTCAAAACTATTCTACACCAACTGTCAATATTTAGATATATACGTCAAAAGGCGCAAAAGAAATAAGTACTAATAAGATTAAACTCAATAGTTTTTTAAATTACAGTTCTTATAAGATCATACCAGCACTGGAGTACTCTAGGCACCTAATGTGGCCGTGCTCAAATTACTAAATTCCTGGGTATTTGTTGCTTCTAAAGCTCGAGTAGTTGATCCAAAATCAGTTTGCTCGGTATAGACAACATATGAAAGGCGGACCTGGAAAAGAAATTAAATTACAGTGATAAATAATGTCGTAGTTGCTTTATTATACCGTTATATCTAAATTGTAATAAAAAAAATGAGCGACTGGAACATGTAAAACACTTAAATGAGGTCATAAGTTAAATTAGGACATGAGTACAATACCTCTGTTGTTTTATTGTTGCGCTAAGTCTCTCGATTGAAATACATAAGCAATACTTCTAAAGCTGGAGTAGTTGATCGAAAATCAGTTTGCTCGGTATAGACAACATCTGAAAGGCGGACAACAGTGATAAAATATTGTTGTAGTTACTTTATTATACGGCTATATCTGAATTGTAATAAAAAATGAGGAACATATAAAACACTTAAATGAGGACATGAGTTAAATTAGGACATTAGTACAATACCTCTGTCGTTTTATTGCTGCACTTAGTCTCCCGATTGAAATATAAAATCCGATCAACTTTTAACATGTAAACAAATGCATAAAATTTGGCATAAACTTGCACAGTAAAAAAAAATCAGAAAATTGAGTGATTTGGCACAAGTACTTCAATGAAAAACTTTGAAATGCAAGGAGCGTTTGGATAAAACTTTTAGAAAGATTAACAGGGGCTGTTTTGACAGCAAATACGGGCCTAAAAATCGTTATAAGATCTGATTTTGGGGCTGTTTGGACAGGCTATATTAAGGGCTGTTTGGGTGGTAAAATAGTGAAAAAAAGTTCCTTTCTGAAAATCTGGTGTAGCGGCTGTTTGGATGAACCTTTTGAGGGATGTTTGAACAGCAGCTAAGTGCAGGAATATTGGTCTAAAATTCTGGTTTGGGTCTCTACTAACACACCTTGTTACAGGCTGTTTGGACTGTAATTATGTGCAAAAAAGATGTTCCAAACTTAGAGAAAACTCATTTTCTCAATAAATTTTCCAACACCTATACTAACATTTGGACTTCAGCCAAATACAGCAGCGTCAGCAATTAAAAAAATGGTAGAATACATAAATGATATAAGTCTCTTTCCTTGGTGTTTCCTTGCTTATAACGCTACAGCAAAAGACAAACTTAAACTCCATTTATTTTTATTAAATGGGTCAAATTATCTTTAAACATATCAGTTAGGTCATTTAATTCAAATGGATCACGCGAGTGGTTCCATTGAAACTTGTCAAATGGGTCATCCTGCTAAAATAGGTTTCCTTTATTTTTATTAAATGGGTTAGTTATCTTTAAACAGGCCACACGGGTCATTTTATTTAGATGGATCATGTGTGTTGTTGCATTCAAATGTCTCAGCGGGGCCATTGTGCTAAAATGGGTCAGATCTGTGTTTGGTTTTCATTTTAGTTGCATTCTTATTACACCTATCTAACAGATTAACATAACCTGAATCGCCCGATTCATATGTAACTGCACCAAATTATTAGCTCTACTACATATATGCATAGCATGCACCCAACTGGTGTTTCACAAGTAAAAGAAATTAGAAAGTTGGATAGATGTTTACCGGTGAGAATAATTGCCCAATTTTGTTTATCCCGCTTCACCACATTCCATAGATTGTTTACATAGTTCAAGCTTCAATCCCTACTCAAACATGTAACCATTAGTCTATGCTTCACCACATTCCATAGATTGTTTGCATAGTTCAAGATTCAACCCCTACACAAACATGTAACCATTAGTCTAAGTATTGTACGTTGTGCATAGCGTTAAAGAAACATATTGTAATACGGATAATTGTATATATACTTTATTTTTCATTGTCTTACCTAAGATACTCTTCTTTCTATGGCTGCTTCAATACATTGGACCATTCTTTGCCTCTCGGCTTCTGATTTCACATGTGAACCTTCTACATGTCTAATACAATATTCCTATAAACACAAAAGCACAAAATGAGCGTTTTATAACGAATTGATATAAAAAATACTAAAAATCCCGTGAAAAGTCAACAAACCTAGTAAGCTTCAGGTCCTTCAGCGTCGACGTGCCCATGAATCGTAACATAATCCATATCAGTCGATGTGCAAATGATGTCAAACAATAGGTCAGTCCTATCTTTGCATCTAATAGTGACCACTGAACAATATTTATCATACCAATTGACCACATTCACATCAGGTTTTGGCATTTCCATGAAACTCGACCAACATCCCTTCCAAAGCAACGATCCTCAAGCATCATCTGGTGCAGCCTATGCTTGGTGTGGGTCCCACCGTTTGAGACCACGGACTTGGCTTCTCGAGCCTTGTTTCTTCCTTCAAGCACATTATAAAGCATTTGCTTTATAATTGAGAGTCTCTCAGGGTCAGAAATAGCAGACCCTGATTCAAGATATTTATACGGAAAAAATATTTAAAACATATTTCAACATATTTAAAACTGGTGGTTGTGATGAGCCTTTACACACTATGATAATCATTTATGCAGCTAGCCTATCATAGGTGATCCAACATATTTAAACTTGATTTTCTTTTGTATCTTTTATGAGCTTCTCTAGTCTGCTAATCATATGGAGTGCCAACATTACATTTACGGCATCCCATAATTGTATAGATCGACTGCTACATGTTTAACAATTTAGTTTAAACCGTAACTTCTCGCTAAAGTGACATGTTAACTGCATTTAGGAAATTTATCATACACTTGATATGTAACAATTCGCAATTTCAGATTAATTACCATTCCCGGGAAATTTCACTATTCACTTTTACTATTCATTTTTCCCGAAAATTTTTCCCGAAACTTGATTTTTATTTCTTGGGCTGAAGTGATAAATCATTTCCATGACAAATTAAAAGTTTGACATTCATAAGCTCATTTTCGTGAAAGTTATTAAGGAATTACATGGAATTACACGTTTTAGGGTAAAACGTCATTCAGAAATTCTACGTACAACGAAACTTGACCGCGTTAAGTGACCCCGCATCAGAAAAATGTTTGACACACTTATGATTTATTTGAGAATTAATCGTGACTGAGAAAAACATGACCAAAGACTTCCCGGCAGGTCACCCAAGCCAGTACTATTCTCACATGAGCACGCTTAACCGTATGGGCGATTAACCGTTAGACCACAAAACGCGTTTCTAACATGATTTGAGTTTTCAAATTATTAGAAAAGGTCAACATATTTTTCCCTCCTCCATTGACCAAAAATCATCCCTTGATGTTATAAGTCATTTCGTGATTTTTAGGCTTACGGTTTGATGTCTAAAAGACATTTAATACCAACCGACACTAGACTGAGCCCAGTCTAGACATTATAAGTCATTTTAAATCATTTTTATCACATTAGAAAAGTAACATTTTACTTTTCTCAATTTTACGCAATATTCGTACGTTTTACGTATTACGCGTTTTAGACCCGTGTTTCCAGTTTTAGCAGGGTTTTACCACCCAAATGGAACCTACCACTCATTTTATATTTTATTATGGAACATATGGACATGTTTATCAAAACTTTCAAGTTCCATAATTTTACGACACCCGGTTTTACGTTTTGAGGCTTAATCATTTACGATTGGCATTTCCCGGAGTCAAAACTAGCTCCATAACTTGGATAATATCATCCAAAGTCCAAATCTTCCTTCCCAAGCCTTGCAAACCGCCATAGGGGGGGGGGGGGGAGTCACCATGGTGTGGCTTGATCTTGACCATTGATCTCTAAGATCATTACATGTGTTCAACTTGGTGAACAAGTGTTGACAAGTCAATGAAATGTAACCTCCTCAAAGGCATATAAAGCCCTCCCTTTCCCCTTGTTGCCGTCCACTTCCACACACACCAACACATTATCCTTTGCTCTTTTTCCTTCTAGTTTCATGCATGATTCAAGTGCTTCTTCAAGGTGGAAACCCTAGTTAGGTCTTAATTCATCAAACACTTCCATAACCTTATGAACTTTGGTGATTTCTCTTGAGTTTGAATCCACTCAAGTCACCTCAACCTTCATCATCCATCTTTCAAGATCACAAGAGTAGAAAGATTGCATGAAGTGAAGTGGGTTGAAGCAAGTCTATCAAAGTCTTATCCTTACATGTTAACTTCCTTTCATCTTTGAAAGCCAAAAGTTGTGAGCCAAACCCTAACTTGATTCTTGTTAAATAATCATGTTCATGTTATTTACATGTTATTCTTGCTATATTATGTCTTGTAGTTATGTCCATGATGTATAAAAGTGAGCAAAACAAGTTATTGTTATTGATTGTTACAACAAGTTACTAAAACAAGTAAACTAGTGACTTTCTTGGTAAGACCTGATCAAAATGGTAAAAATATGATGTTTGATCATTACATATTACAGTAGAGGACTCAACAAGGAAACCATAGCAATTTGAACCACCTAAAACGAGTATACGAGTCAAAAGTTACGCCCATTTGAAATTACCAAAGATTTCCGGCAAAACTGCCAAATACCATTCTGATCAAATTTGGGTTTTGAAAGTCCCACTTCTGGTCCGATTCATAAAAAAGTTAAAACACGAAAGTTGTCCGGAACGACGTTTCCGTTCAGGAACAAAGAAGCTTGAGACCTAAAAACACTTTCCGAGTGATAAAATTCTTCAAATTCTAAACAGCCCATTTTTAGGCGAAAGTCACAAGATTATGGTTATACTTTGAAAGGAACAAGAGGTCTTATGACCTATAATCAAGACCACAACCATGGCTAGAGCCAAGGTTGTGTCTCATGACCTTGAAACAAGGACCAAAGGTCATGGCTAGGCCATGACGAAATGACCATACCAACTTTCATAGGCGTAAACTTGAAACAAAGAGTTGACGAGAACTTGAACAAGCAATTTGGATCTACTTCACTTAAAAGGGAACCATGAGATATTACCAAGAGAAAATGGTCATACAAAACTTATGAAACATAACCTAATAACAATCTTCATGTACTAATAAACTTTCCTAAGTTTATTCAAATATCGGACATGTAACCTTTCGGATCAAAACTTATATCTATATATTTCATCAACTACTACAATAGTAGGGAGCCTCATGTGAGGAGTTCATTATGTAAGCCGTCGAGTTGAGTTGTGGATTTACGAGTTAAAGTGTCCTGGCTCCTCGAACGCTTACTAACATGACTTCTGAATTATGTCGGCCCGAACGGTAGTAAACGATATACAAAACATACATGTTTCATGAATCTTTTCTTTCAAGGACTTACAATATACATCATACCACATCATGGACTAAATGCAAGATATATATATAGGCACTACTTCATATTCTTTACTCCGATCCTAAGTCGCGACATTCTATTATAGGTTGCTCGTAGAAACCTTCACGATTCGACCATCATATTCACTACTTGCTACTTAACTTAAGGTGAGTTCATAGCCCCACTTTACATTACTTCAATGTTTTACAAACCCTTGGGGGGAATACATGCTATTATTTTTCTATTCGAACACAATGCTTTCTACTGTATGCTATTCGACCATGTTTTATTATCACTAAGTAACATCCTTGCCAAACCAAGATCCCTTATTATGAACCATTTAATCACTTGCGAGGGTTACTTGCAAGTGAGCACGAATATTATGAATAGGCCTATTGGGATTGACGAATCCCATTTGTATTGACTAAGTTCAAACAAATGCATTAATATTTGAGACATTAGGTATGACGGCAAAGTACCTACCGGGATAAATCTGCCGATCGATATTGGTACACGTTAACGTTTTGGTGTCATAAGCTTAGTGAATTAATAACCTTTCCGGGCATATAACAACGTAGCCTACATGTTTTGTTTTCCAAACATTGGTGCGAGTCTATAGCTCACACTACCAACATATTGTGTTCAAATGATTTAACTACAAACACTACGATTATTGTGTTCAACGATTTACTACCAACACATTGTGTTCAAACATTTAACAAACTCTATGAATATCACTCAACCTTTGTGTTGACCTCTCAAGCATGTATTTCAGGTTCATGACGATCAAGGATGGCACGGAAGGGCACGGATGTTCAAGAGGGCTATAAATTTTATTATCATTCAAAAACTCACTTAATGTGATTTGTAAACATGGAACCAATTGGGACCTCATTTTATAATCTCTGATATTTATATATTTTGAATGATAAACCTTTTAAAACGACTCAATTGGAGTTCGTTTTCTATTATTGTGACTATTGTGCCGTCGAGTAACACCCAGTTCGAATTCCGCTGCAACCATGAATTGGGGGTGTTACAGATTGGTACCAGAGCCATGGTTATAGAGAAACGGGTCTAATTGAGACCTAAACTATAACCGCAATTACAAGCAAAAACATTTTATAGCCTTCCGCTCTCCGTGTCTTCCATCCTCCAGACGATTATGGACTTAGTAAGCATGTTATGATACACAAACATATTAGTATATTCATATATACCATTTTGAGCATTTCCCCGTAGACATTTTTGTGCTACACAAACATAATTGCATATTGATATATGTACCCTTAACATAATTGAGCATTTCCCCGTAAGCATTTTATGCTACATGAACATATAAGTATATTGATATATACACACTAGGCATTCTATACTACATGAACATATTAGTATATTGATATATAAACTCGGTTTATTTTCAATCATTTATCTAAACAATGGACTAAACATATCTACACATGCCTATTCTATGGCATTTCGACACAACCACATTCTCCCAATCATGTTCCTACTCCAACATTATATGTCCAAGACATTGTAACTAATTACAATGGTCTCATTCATTTTCCAAGACATTGTGAGATACAATGGTCTCATTCATTTTCCAAGACATTGTGAGATGCAATGGTCTCATTCATTTTCCAAGACATTGTATGATACAATGGTCTTAATCATTTCTCAAATGTTTTGAGTCACACAACGGTTTAACCTACTTCCCAGACATTGTGAATTACACAATGGTCTAACCTACTTCCGAGACTTTGTGTTTTGTGCAAATGGTCTCTAGAATTATTCCATCACATCATCAATATCATTTCTTATGATATCAAAAACCCGTCACAATCTATCGATTTCAAAACAAGAAATATGAGATTTCTAAAGGACAAACTAATCCATCATCGACAAAAGCTGAACTTTCTTTACATTCATCAAAGTTTTCTTATGAAACCTTCATTATTAAAAGTTCGTGATCCTGGCCAAGTATGTTCTATTTTAGAACTACTTAAAACTTCCTTTCCATACGTATCTACCCTTACTACCTTCTATGCAATGGAATATGAAAACATACGTTACAAGTCTTGTATGGACGGGACTTTCAACTTAAGGGTTTGACATCGCCTTTGTTTAGTGAACAGTTTCCCGAAAGCAACGGACATATCAAAAGTATACCTAGTTTAGGTATTTGAAAATTTTATCGAACCTTGGCTAAATATAGACTAGTCACCTATATTTAACCTTGGGACAGTGGAATATAGTCTGACTAACTATATTCGACTTAAAATTTTCCAATACTGAGAATAGTTGTACTAGGGTTATGTTTAGGTTGATTTCCTACATGAACACGATAAACCACCAGAATACATTAAAACAATCTAGAGACACGATAGTGCCTTACCACTCAGCAAGATCTTAACACCTTATTTGTATATTCTAAATTCATTCTTGAAATTTTTCATTTATGAGATAATCCGAATTACTATCTTGGGATAGTTACCAATTATTCTCTTCATCCTGTAGAAGTACTATCCTGTTTAGGTCCTAAGGATACCATTCCATCATAAACTTTTAAAATCTCTTAAGATTTTTAAATCAAACTCAACATCTATACCTAAGAGTATTAATGTTAAGCATACACTACACACTTTTGTTCATCAACATATCATAACATTATCTTCACAACCGTTGGAACCACAAGCTCATTAACAGATTTTGATGCACTTTTAAAGCTCAAATCATCCTTAGTTACACCACAAGTACCCTCATCAGCTTTACAAGTTTGAATATTCATCTTGTACTTTTGGAACACCAGTATCATCTCGTAATACACTACCTTGTAACTCACCGGCTAGGTATGAATGTTGTGTCGGGAATTCTTGAGTAGGATGATTTATAATGTCCTTATTTGAATGGATTGGGATGCCTTTTCATTTAAATAAAGAAATTATAAATCATCGAACCGTACGTTTATATTCCTTTAGTTACATTGTTTGTGATGCCTCTCTATGTAAATAAAGAATTATAAACAAGTGGGCTTATTTATATCCGAAATAACATAAGTATGACGTCAATAAACACTAGATACAACAACAGATTACCTACTAGACTATGATTGCAACAACTATCCCAATTTCCATAAGTACGAGATTTACATTTTGGTTTTCATAATGATAGTGCAATAACAAACAAACTCATTACGAGGCCATGTACCCATATGCATGTGCAGTCGTACCAAACTCATTACGGGGCCATGTAGCCATATGCATGGGCAGCCGTACAATTCAAACAGGACTTGGTCCAACCACGTGTTCAACATTTATTCCATTATTCGATGTCTATGTCAATTGCAATTGTTGTTCAACTACTATATCAATTGCTATTGATACTTGACAACTATATCGAGTTCTATTTGATATTCAACTACTATATCAATTCCTATTAATACTCGATTACTATATCAATTTCCTTTGATATTCGACTATTATATGAATCTCTATTGATATTCAACTATGTTATCAATCTCTATTGACACACCATATTCTGAGACAAATCAAACTACATCACTAGTAATTCCAGACTTTGGTCCTCATAAGTAACCACACATCTTTATCGACACCACTCCAACATATGACACACAAAGAACTTCGGGACGAAGTTCCCCGTAAGGGGTAGAGACTGTAACAATTCGCAATTTCAGGTTAATTACCATTCCCGGAAAATTTCACTATTCACTTTTACTATTCATTTTTCCCGAAAATTTTTCCCGAAACTTGATTTTTATTTCTTGGGCTGAAGTGATAAATCATTTCCATGACAAATTAAAAGTTTGACATTCATAAGCTCATTTTCGTGAAAGTTATTAAGGAATTACATGGAATTACACGTTTTAGGGTAAAACGTCATTCAGAAATTCTACGTACAACGAAACTTGACCGCGTTAAGTGACCCCGCATCAGAAAAATGTTTGACACACTTATGATTTATTTGAGAATTAATCGTGACTGAGAAAAACATGACCAAAGACTTCCCGGCAGGTAACCCAAGCCAGTACTATTCTCACATGAGCACGCTTAACCGTATGGGCGATTAACCGTTAGACCACAAAACGCGTTTCTAACATGATTTGAGTTTTCAAATTATTAGAAAAGGTCAACATATTTTTCCCTCCTCCATTGACCAAAAATCATCCCTTGATGTTATAAGTCATTTCGTGATTTTTAGGCTTACGGTTTGATGTCTAAAAGACATTTAATACCAACCGACACTAGACTGAGCCCAGTCTAGACATTATAAGTCATTTTAAATCATTTTTATCACATTAGAAAAGTAACATTTTACTTTTCTCAATTTTACGCAATATTCGTACGTTTTACGTATTACGCGTTTTAGACCCGTGTTTCCAGTTTTAGCAGGGTTTTACCACCCAAATGGAACCTACCACTCATTTTATATTTTATTATGGAACATATGGACATGTTTATCAAAACTTTCAAGTTCCATAATTTTACGACACCCGGTTTTACGTTTTGAGGCTTAATCATTTACGATTGGCATTTCCCGGAGTCAAAACTAGCTCCATAACTTGGATAATATCATCCAAAGTCCAAATCTTCCTTCCCAAGCCTTGCAAACCGCCATAGGGGGGGGGGAGTCACCATGGTGTGGCTTGATCTTGACCATTGATCTCTAAGATCATTACATGTGTTCAACTTGGTGAACAAGTGTTGACAAGTCAATGAAATGTAACCTCCTCAAAGGCATATAAAGCCCTCCCTTTCCCCTTGTTGCCTCCACTTCCACACACACCAACACATTATCCTTTGCTCTTTTTCCTTCTAGTTTCATGCATGATTCAAGTGCTTCTTCAAGGTGGAAACCCTAGTTAGGTCTTAATTCATCAAACACTTCCATAACCTTATGAACTTTGGTGATTTCTCTTGAGTTTGAATCCACTCAAGTCACCTCAACCTTCATCATCCATCTTTCAAGATCACAAGAGTAGAAAGATTGCATGAAGTGAAGTGGGTTGAAGCAAGTCTATCAAAGTCCTATCCTTACATGTTAACTTCCTTTCATCTTTGAAAGCCAAAAGTTGTGAGCCAAACCCTAACTTGATTCTTGTTAAATAATCATGTTCATGTTATTTACATGTTATTCTTGCTATATTATGTCTTGTAGTTATGTCCATGATGTATAAAAGTGAGCAAAACAAGTTATTGTTATTGATTGTTACAACAAGTTACTAAAACAAGTAAACTAGTGACTTTCTTGGTAAGACCTGATCAAAATGGTAAAAATATGATGTTTGATCATTACATATTACAGTAGAGGACTTAACAAGGAAACCATAGCAATTTGAACCACCTAAAACGAGTATACGAGTCAAAAGTTACGCCCATTTGAAATTACCAAAGATTTCCGGCAAAACTGCCAAATACCATTCTGATCAAATTTGGGTTTTGAAAGTCCCACTTCTGGTCCGATTCATCAAAAAGTTAAAACACGAAAGTTGTCCGGAACGACGTTTCCGTTCAGGAACAAAGAAGCTCGAGACCTAAAAACACTTTCCGAGTGATAAAATTCTTCAAATTCTAAACAGCCCATTTTTAGGCGAAAGTCACAAGATTATGGTTATACTTTGAAAGGAACAAGAGGTCTTATGACCTATAATCAAGACCACAACCATGGCTAGAGCCAAGGTTGTGTCTCATGACCTTGAAACAAGGACCAAAGGTCATGGCTAGGCCATGACGAAATGACCATACCAACTTTCATAGGCGTAAACTTGAAACAAAGAGTTGACGAGAACTTGAACAAGCAATTTGGATCTACTTCACTTAAAAGGGAACCATGAGATATTACCAAGAGAAAATGGTCATACAAAACTTATGAAACATACCCTAATAACAATCTTCATGTACTAATAAACTTTCCTAAGTTTATTCAAATATCGGACATGTAACCTTTCGGATCAAAACTTATATCTATATATTTCATCAACTACTACAATAGTAGGGAGCCTCATGTGAGGAGTTCATTATGTAAGCCGTCGAGTTGAGTTGTGGATTTACGAGTTAAAGTGTCCTGGCTCCTCGAACGCTTACTAACATGACTTCTGAATTATGTCGGCCCGAACGGTAGTAAACGATATACAAAACATACATGTTTCATGAATCTTTTCTTTCAAGGACTTACAATATACATCATACCACATCATGGACTAAATGCAAGATATATATATAGGCACTACTTCATATTCTTTACTCCGATCCTAAGTCGCGACATTCTATTATAGGTTGCTCGTAGAAACCTTCACGATTCGACCATCATATTCACTACTTGCTACTTAACTTAAGGTGAGTTCATAGCCCCACTTTACATTACTTCAATGTTTTACAAACCCTTGGGGGGAATACATGCTATTATTTTTCTATTCGAACACAATGCTTTCTACTGTATGCTATTCGACCATGTTTTATTATCACTAAGTAACATCCTTGCCAAACCAAGATCCCTTATTATGAACCATTTAATCACTTGCGAGGGTTACTTGCAAGTGAGCGCGAATATTATGAATAGGCCTATTGGGATTGACGAATCCCATTTGTATTGACTAAGTTCAAACAAATGCATTAATATTTGAGACATTAGGTATGACGGCAAAGTACCTACCGGGATAAATCTGCCGATCGATATTGGTACACGTTAACGTTTTGGTGTCATAAGCTTAGTGAATTAATAACCTTTCCGGGCATATAACAACGTAGCCTACATGTTTTGTTTTCCAAACATTGGTGCGAGTCTATAGCTCACACTACCAACATATTGTGTTCAAATGATTTAACTACAAACACTACGATTATTGTGTTCAACGATTTACTACCAACACATTGTGTTCAAACATTTAACAAACTCTATGAATATCACTCAACCTTTGTGTTGACCTCTCAAGCATGTATTTCAGGTTCATGACGATCAAGGATGGCACGGAAGGGCACGGATGTTCAAGAGGGCTATAAATTTTATTATCATTCAAAAACTCACTTAATGTGATTTGTAAACATGGAACCAATTGGGACCTCATTTTATAATCTCTGATATTTATATATTTTGAATGATAAACCTTTTAAAACGACTCAATTGGAGTTCGTTTTCTATTATTGTGACTATTGTGCCGTCGAGTAACACCCAGTTCGAATTCCGCTGCAACCATGAATTGGGGGTGTTACAGATTGGTACCAGAGCCATGGTTATAGAGAAACGGGTCTAATTGAGACCTAAACTATAACCGCAATTACAAGCAAAAACATTTTATAGCCTTCCGCTCTCCGTGTCTTCCATCCTCCAGACGATTATGGACTTAGTAAGCATGTTATGATACACAAACATATTAGTATATTCATATATACCATTTTGAGCATTTCCCCGTAGACATTTTTGTGCTACACAAACATAATTGCATATTGATATATGTACCCTTAACATAATTGAGCATTTCCCCGTAAGCATTTTATGCTACATGAACATATAAGTATATTGATATATACACACTAGGCATTCTATACTACATGAACATATTAGTATATTGATATATAAACTCGGTTTATTTTCAATCATTTATCTAAACAATGGACTAAACATATCTACACATGCCTATTCTATGGCATTTCGACACAACCACATTCTCCCAATCATGTTCCTACTCCAACATTATATGTCCAAGACATTGTAACTAATTACAATGGTCTCATTCATTTTCCAAGACATTGTGAGATACAATGGTCTCATTCATTTTCCAAGACATTGTGAGATACAATGGTCTCATTCATTTTCCAAGACATTGTGAGATGCAATGGTCTCATTCATTTTCCAAGACATTGTATGATACAATGGTCTTAATCATTTCTCAAATGTTTTGAGTCACACAACGGTTTAACCTACTTCCCAGACATTGTGAATTACACAATGGTCTAACCTACTTCCGAGACTTTGTGTTTTGTGCAAATGGTCTCTAGAATTATTCCATCACATCATCAATATCATTTCTTATGATATCAAAAACCCGTCACAATCTATCGATTTCAAAACAAGAAATATGAGATTTCTAAAGGACAAACTAATCCATCATCGACAAAAGCTGAACTTTCTTTACATTCATCAAAGTTTTCTTATGAAACCTTCATTATTAAAAGTTCGTGATCCTGGCCAAGTATGTTCTATTTTAGAACTACTTAAAACTTCCTTTCCATACGTATCTACCCTTACTACCTTCTATGCAATGGAATATGAAAACATACGTTACAAGTCTTGTATGGACGGGACTTTCAACTTAAGGGTTTGACATCGCCTTTGTTTAGTGAACAGTTTCCCGAAAGCAACGGACATATCAAAAGTATACCTAGTTTAGGTATTTGAAAATTTTATCGAACCTTGGCAAAATATAGACTAGTCACCTATATTTAACCTTGGGACAGTGGAATATAGTCTGACTAACTATATTCGACTTAAAATTTTCCAATACTGAGAATAGTTGTACTAGGGTTATGTTTAGGTTGATTTCCTACATGAACACGATAAACCACCAGAATACATTAAAACAATCTAGAGACACGATAGTGCCTTACCACTCAGCAAGATCTTAACACCTTATTTGTATATTCTAAATTCATTCTTGAAATTTTTCATTTATGAGATAATCCGAATTACTATCTTGGGATAGTTACCAATTATTCTCTTCATCCTGTAGAAGTACTATCCTGTTTAGGTCCTAAGGATACCATTCCATCATAAACTTTTAAAATCTCTTAAGATTTTTAAAGCAAACTCAACATCTATACCTAAGAGTATTAATGTTAAGCATACACTACACACTTTTGTTCATCAACATATCATAACATTATCTTCACAACCGTTGGAACCACAAGCTCATTAACAGATTTTGATGCACTTTTAAAGCTCAAATCATCCTTAGTTACACCACAAGTACCCTCATCAGCTTTACAAGTTTGAATATTCATCTTGTACTTTTGGAACACCAGTATCATCTCGTAATACACTACCTTGTAACTCACCGGCTAGGTATGAATGTTGTGTCGGGAATTCTTGAGTAGGATGATTTATAATGTCCTTATTTGAATGGATTGGGATGCCTTTTCATTTAAATAAAGAAATTATAAATCATCGAACCGTACGTTTATATTCCTTTAGTTACATTGTTTGTGATGCCTCTCTATGTAAATAAAGAATTATAAACAAGTGGGCTTATTTATATCCGAAATAACATAAGTATGACGTCAATAAACACTAGATACAACAACAGATTACCTACTAGACTATGATTGCAACAACTATCCCAATTTCCATAAGTACGAGATTTACATTTTGGTTTTCATAATGATAGTGCAATAACAAACAAACTCATTACGAGGCCATGTACCCATATGCATGTGCAGTCGTACCAAACTCATTACGGGGCCATGTAGCCATATGCATGGGCAGCCGTACAATTCAAACAGGACTTGGTCCAACCACGTGTTCAACATTTATTCCATTATTCGATGTCTATGTCAATTGCAATTGTTGTTCAACTACTATATCAATTGCTATTGATACTTGACAACTATATCGAGTTCTATTTGATATTCAACTACTATATCAATTCCTATTAATACTCGATTACTATATCAATTTCCTTTGATATTCGACTATTATATGAATCTCTATTGATATTCAACTATGTTATCAATCTCTATTGACACACCATATTCTGAGACAAATCAAACTACATCACTAGTAATTCCAGACTTTGGTCCTCATAAGTAACCACACATCTTTATCGACACCACTCCAACATATGACACACAAAGAACTTCGGGACGAAGTTCCCCGTAAGGGGTAGAGACTGTAACAATTCGCAATTTCAGGTTAATTACCATTCCCGGAAAATTTCACTATTCACTTTTACTATTCATTTTTCCCGAAAATTTTTCCCGAAACTTGATTTTTATTTCTTGGGCTGAAGTGATAAATCATTTCCATGACAAATTAAAAGTTTGACATTCATAAGCTCATTTTCGTGAAAGTTATTAAGGAATTACATGGAATTACACGTTTTAGGGTAAAACGTCATTCAGAAATTCTACGTACAACGAAACTTGACCGCGTTAAGTGACCCCGCATCAGAAAAATGTTTGACACACTTATGATTTATTTGAGAATTAATCGTGACTGAGAAAAACATGACCAAAGACTTCCCGGCAGGTCACCCAAGCCAGTACTATTCTCACATGAGCACGCTTAACCGTATGGGCGATTAACCGTTAGACCACAAAACGCGTTTCTAACATGATTTGAGTTTTCAAATTATTAGAAAAGGTCAACATATTTTTCCCTCCTCCATTGACCAAAAATTATCCCTTGATGTTATAAGTCATTTCGTGATTTTTAGGCTTACGGTTTGATGTCTAAAAGACATTTAATACCAACCGACACTAGACTGAGCCCAGTCTAGACATTATAAGTCATTTTAAATCATTTTTATCACATTAGAAAAGTAACATTTTACTTTTCTCAATTTTACGCAATATTCGTACGTTTTACGTATTACGCATTTTAGACCCGTGTTTCCAGTTTTAGCAGGGTTTTACCACCCAAATGGAACCTACCACTCATTTTATATTTTATTATGGAACATATGGACATGTTTATCAAAACTTTCAAGTTCCATAATTTTACGACACCCGGTTTTACGTTTTGAGGCTTAATCATTTACGATTGGCATTTCCCGGAGTCAAAACTAGCTCCATAACTTGGATAATATCATCCAAAGTCCAAATCTTCCTTCCCAAGCCTTGCAAACCGCCATAGGGGGGGGGGAGTCACCATGGTGTGGCTTGATCTTGACCATTGATCTCTAAGATCATTACATGTGTTCAACTTGGTGAACAAGTGTTGACAAGTCAATGAAATGTAACCTCCTCAAAGGCATATAAAGCCCTCCCTTTCCCCTTGTTGCCGTCCACTTCCACACACACCAACACATTATCCTTTGCTCTTTTTCCTTCTAGTTTCATGCATGATTCAAGTGCTTCTTCAAGGTGGAAACCCTAGTTAGGTCTTAATTCATCAAACACTTCCATAACCTTATGAACTTTGGTGATTTCTCTTGAGTTTGAATCCACTCAAGTCACCTCAACCTTCATCATCCATCTTTCAAGATCACAAGAGTAGAAAGATTGCATGAAGTGAAGTGGGTTGAAGCTTAATCATTTACGATTATATTTTATATTTTATTATGGAACATATGGACATGTTTATCAAAACTTTCAAGTTCCATAATTTTACGACACCCGGTTTTACGTTTTGAGGCTTAATCATTTACGATTGGCATTTCCCGGAGTCAAAACTAGCTCCATAACTTGGATAATATCATCCAAAGTCCAAATCTTCCTTCCCAAGCCTTGCAAACCGCCATAGGGGGGGGGGGGGGAGTCACCATGGTGTGGCTTGATCTTGACCATTGATCTCTAAGATCATTACATGTGTTCAACTTGGTGAACAAGTGTTGACAAGTCAATGAAATGTAACCTCCTCAAAGGCATATAAAGCCCTCCCTTTCCCCTTGTTGCCGTCCACTTCCACACACACCATCACATTATCCTTTGCTCTTTTTCCTTCTAGTTTCATGCATGATTCAAGTGCTTCTTCAAGGTGGAAACCCTAGTTAGGTCTTAATTCATCAAACACTTCCATAACCTTATGAACTTTGGTGATTTCTCTTGAGTTTGAATCCACTCAAGTCACCTCAACCTTCATCATCCATCTTTCAAGATCACAAGAGTAGAAAGATTGCATGAAGTGAAGTGGGTTGAAGCAAGTCTATCAAAGTCCTATCCTTACATGTTAACTTCCTTTCATCTTTGAAAGCCAAAAGTTGTGAGCCAAACCCTAACTTGATTCTTGTTAAATAATCATGTTCATGTTATTTACATGTTATTCTTGCTATATTATGTCTTGTAGTTATGTCCATGATGTATAAAAGTGAGCAAAACAAGTTATTGTTATTGATTGTTACAACAAGTTACTAAAACAAGTAAACTAGTGACTTTCTTGGTAAGACCTGATCAAAATGGTAAAAATATGATGTTTGATCATTACATATTACAGTAGAGGACTCAACAAGGAAACCATAGCAATTTGAACCACCTAAAACGAGTATACGAGTCAAAAGTTACGCCCATTTGAAATTACCAAAGATTTCCGGCAAAACTGCCAAATACCATTCTGATCAAATTTGGGTTTTGAAAGTCCCACTTCTGGTCCGATTCATCAAAAAGTTAAAACACGAAAGTTGTCCGGAACGACATTTCCGTTCAGGAACAAAGAAGCTCGAGACCTAAAAACACTTTCCGAGTGATAAAATTCTTCAAATTCTAAACAGCCCATTTTTAGGCGAAAGTCACAAGATTATGGTTATACTTTGAAAGGAACAAGAGGTCTTATGACCTATAATCAAGACCACAACCATGGCTAGAGCCAAGGTTGTGTCTCATGACCTTGAAACAAGGACCAAAGGTCATGGCTAGGCCATGACGAAATGACCATACCAATTTTCATAGGCGTAAACTTGAAACAAAGAGTTGACGAGAACTTGAACAAGCAATTTGGATCTACTTCACTTAAAAGGGAACCATGAGATATTACCAAGAGAAAATGGTCATACAAAACTTATGAAACATACCCTAATAACAATCTTCATGTACTAATAAACTTTCCTAAGTTTATTAAAATATCGGACATGTAACCTTTCGGATCAAAACTTATATCTATATATTTCATCAACTACTACAATAGTAGGGAGCCTCATGTGAGGAGTTCATTATGTAAGCCGTCGAGTTGAGTTGTGGATTTACGAGTTAAAGTGTCCTGGCTCCTCGAACGCTTACTAACATGACTTCTGAATTATGTCGGCCCGAACGGTAGTAAACGATATACAAAACATACATGTTTCATGAATCTTTTCTTTCAAGGACTTACAATATACATCATACCACATCATGGACTAAATGCAAGATATATATATAGGCACTACTTCATATTCTTTACTCCGATCCTAAGTCGTGACATTCTATTATAGGTTGCTCGTAGAAACCTTCACGATTCGACCATCATATTCACTACTTGCTACTTAACTTAAGGTGAGTTCATAGCCCCACTTTACATTACTTCAATGTTTTACAAACCCTTGGGGGGAATACATGCTATTATTTTTCTATTCGAACACAATGCTTTCTACTGTATGCTATTCGACCATGTTTTATTATCACTAAGTAACATCCTTGCCAAACCAAGATCCCTTATTGTGAACCATTTAATCACTTGCGAGGGTTACTTGCAAGTGAGCGCGAATATTGTGAATAGGCCTATTGGGATTGACGAATCCCATTTGTATTGACTAAGTTCAAACAAATGCATTAATATTTGAGACATTAGGTATGACGGCAAAGTACCTACCGGGATAAATCTGCCGATCGATATTGGTACACGTTAACGTTTTGGTGTCATAAGCTTAGTGAATTAATAACCTTTCCGGGCATATAACAACGTAGCCTACATGTTTTGTTTTCCAAACATTGGTGCGAGTCTATAGCTCACACTACCAACATATTGTGTTCAAATGATTTAACTACAAACACTACGATTATTGTGTTCAACGATTTACTACCAACACATTGTGTTCAAACATTTAACAAACTCTATGAATATCACTCAACCTTTGTGTTGACCTCTCAAGCATGTATTTCAGGTTCATGACAATCAAGGATGGCACGGAAGGGCACGGATGTTCAAGAGGGCTATAAATTTTATTATCATTCAAAAACTCACTTAATGTGATTTGTAAACATGGAACCAATTGGGACCTCATTTTATAATCTCTGATATTTATATATTTTGAATGATAAACCTTTTAAAACGACTCAATTGGAGTTCGTTTTCTATTATTGTGACTATTGTGCCGTCGAGTAACACCCAGTTCGAATTCCGCTGCAACCATGAATTGGGGGTGTTACATGATATGTTTTTTTAATAGTTAAAACACTTGATATGTAATTTCTTCACATAAAAAACTATATTCGAAAACAAAACCGGTTTTTTTTAAAGAAAAAAATCATTCAAAATCTTCATCAAACACTTGGTGTGCAAATTTTTCAAACACTTTACAGTCATCCTTTTAAACCCCTTCTATTTAAAAATGAAATATAAAAACATAACTAATCCCTTATTCGTCATACAAAACTATCGACCAACCAAATTCGATTTAATCGTAACAAAAACTAAATATAAAAAATTACCTTAGAATAATGACCAGAAACTGAAGCTGGTTGCATCGTGAGAATTAGGGTTAACAATACCACTCAAAAAAGGGATTGATATCAATACTTCAATTATCCCCAAAATATCTACATAATCATAGGTCATTTCAAATGAATTGATAGGGTTATTCTCAATTATTTTGAATCAATAATCAAAATAAAATGATTTGGTATTGAATGGAGACTTGTTTTTGAATTAGGATTGAGATTTGTTTTTGAATTATGATTCGTGTTTTAATGGAGATTTGTCAGATTATGTAGCTTAATTATAGGAGACATGAATATCATTGATTAAAGGAGCTGAAGTTTCGGTATGAAGGTTGAATAAGGATGAGTGTGGATGAGTGTGAATGGCGTGTGGTATTAGATGCCACGTATTTTTTTTTTTGACAGCATGGACTTCTTTTTGGACATGGTGGCAAATGTGAGTTGGCAAGTTCTTCTATTATATATGTGGGGAGATTAATTAGTTATTACATCTTAATGCTGAGCAATGCAATTTAGAAAGGAAAAAAAAAGAATAAAACATATTGAAGTGTATATAATGTTAGATAAATAATTTCCAGGGATTAACCTAAAAGAATAACAACATTTCCAGGGATTAACCTAAAAGAATAACAACTCATGTTGTTATGGTTTGTTATGATTTATACATCACAACTTGAGCAATGAAGGAATGCATATGTTAGTAATACGTCACTGTGAAGTACATATGATATAATAAGCTTGGTAAGGCTATTTTTTTTGGGTAAATAGCAATTCATCCGGTAAAATATATTACTTTAAAAAATATTTAAGTATAATGGAATGTGGCTGAAGTACCATATTACCGTAAGCAATCGCTTGACATAACCACTAGATCATGATCATTTATGACATGTCATAAATGACAACTAGCTACAACCAACTAGACCACCAAACCAAAACCAGCATAAAATAGATACATCATAATTTTTTTGCAAAAAATATAAAACAACATAGTTAAGATAAAAATCTTGAATTCCAGCAGCCTTTAATTGTGCAGGAGAGAGGCCAAAATCATCAACATCATAATTGTTGCCGTCACGCATATCCGCTTTCCATTGCTCATAAAGACTCTGCTCCTTACCTCCACTTTCAGAATTCAACGTCCCAATGTGATCATCAAAAACTTCATCATCATCGTTGTAAAAAACTACCACATTTTCTACCTTAGAGAATGAGTTACCCACCTTAGGAGAAAAAGTATATGGAGAAAAAGAAGTACTAGGCTTGAAAGCCACATCTTGCACCTTCTCTTACAAATCACTCGCAAGCAGATGTTGCGACACTTTACCTTCCTTTTGAAACCCATCCACATCTTCTTCCCCCAATGAGGCCAAAACATCAAACGAATTCGAAGACTTCGTGTTCTTACCAGTATCAACATTTGAAGAAGTAGTCGCCTTTTGAACCTTAGGATCTGTCGGTTTAGCTCTCCAAAAGTTAGGTTTAGGCTTATTAAGCCTAACACCTCCAATAGGCCGAGACTGGTCAGCCGACTTCTTCCCTTTATCTTTATGATTCTTTACCTCAGTAAAACCATTGTCATTCTCTTTCCTAGATGCCACATTAATATCATCATGAACGGTCCCCCTAACACATTTTGGACAATCAGTAAGAGTGTGCCCAAATGATTTACAATGAGTGAGGAGGCTTCCATTCGTACTCGATATTAATAATTTCTGTAGTATAACCACTCCAATCTTCTTCCGGAATTGCCATAGTAACTTTGCTCTTCAACTCCGAATCCAAGCTCAATTCAACTAACGCACTAGAAAAACTAATACAGCCCCATGAATCAACACACATAGAACTCGTAAAAGCATCCAGCATAATAGGTTTCCCCACTAGTGTTGTAATCAAGCTCAAACCATCTGTTGAATAAACCATCTGTTGAATAAGCACCAAAGGAACCTTGTGCAATTTAATCCAAACCGGTACCTTAGTTACCTCATCCCTATTAAGGGATAAAGTATGAGACCACTTATTAAGGATAATAGGCGAATTTCGGATTAACGAAGGACCTCGTTCCAAAACACGATCCAAACTTTTTTTGGTAGTAAACTTAAAAAGATAAACACCATCATCATTTTTCATTAGCTTTTGCAAGCCAAACTTACCCCACGTGATCTTCTCCAAGAAGCATAGACATCATATGTTGGTTAACTTTATCCACATCGTCATGTGTAGGCGCGAGTATGGCTCTTTCTTGGAAATACGTCGGGAGCCATAAATTAGGCAATATGTTAGGGTAAATATGTTGTGTAACAGCATGCAACAGCATGCACATGATTATCATTTAGTTTTTTTTAACAAAATTTAATACGGTAATGTTGAGTTGTTCATTGTTTAACAAAAGCTCAAGCTCGGTTTGCTATGCGTTTCAAGATGGTTTATTGGGCTTGGGCGCGGGTTCGAGCTCAATAAAAGCTTGAATCGATCGAGTCAAGCTCAAACTCAAGTTAAAGCTCGAGTTGCTTGATAAAAGTTTGGCTTGTTTGCAGCCCTACTTGTGAGTTTCAAGGCCCATTATAGATTTCAAACCTGAAATATTAAATCATCGAGTATTTGGGTAGTTTGGGCCTCGAGTAAAATGTATCCATGGACTATTTTAGCCCATTGGTTAATTTTTTTAATTATATTGTTCATGGTCAAAACGAAAAATAGCTATTTGTTGACCATCTAATGACTAATCACGTATTCACGTAATCACGGCACATTGAACCATTTGCATTATTGAATTTTTAGACGATAATAAAAATCCACATTTATCAGTTGTGTTATATAGTTTATCTACGAAGGTAATAAGGAATAGATGATGAATGAATAAAAATTATCCCTTGCATAACAGCCATTGAGTTAACATCATTAGTTCATGGACTAAATCGCTTAGAGGCAACTTTCTTGCACAATATAATGTGAAATACAACATTTATTAACTAATAATAGTAGCACGTGTATCATATGTACTACTACATTATTACACTGCATCCGAACAAAACCAAGGAAACCACGGGAAAACTAACACAAACTACGAAGAGTTGCTTACTGATGATAGTTTGGCCATGTAAACAAGCCGAACGTAGGATTTAAAACACTAAAGCCACCATCGACGACCAAGTTATGTCAACTTATATACCCAGACTCGTCACTTGCTAGAAAAAGAGCCGCATTTGCAATATCTTGTGGTCCAAGTGTCTGGCCCTTAAGATTGGAATAAACGTTCGAGGTATCTTCAATATTGAAGAATTTACATGCTATCTCAGTTGGTATAACATAGGGTGATATGCAATTGACGCGAATTTGATACTTCCAAAGCTCTGCAGCGCATTCTTTGCTAACCCTACCACACCATGTTTTGAGCTTGTGTATGCATGAGATGTTGTACCACCAGTGATAGAAGCAGTACTTGCAATCGTTACGATGATTCCATTGCATTTTGGAATCATTGCACGTGCTGCATGTTTGATTCCCAAGAAAACTCCAGTTAAGTTGACACTAATAACATGCTCATAGTCTGACTTTTCGTTGTCTAAAATACTAAGTTTTGGCTCGTCAGCAATCCCTGCATTGTTAACCATGATGTCTAGTTTCCCATGCCTAGCGATAGTAGTGTTGACAACATTCTCTATGTCTGATTCGATGGCTACATCACAGTGAATGAAATGAGCTGACTCAGATCCCAAGTCTTTACAAATCAATTCTCCTAAGTCATCTCTAAGATCGGCGATAACTACTTTTGCTCCGTGCCCTACAAACGTCCTCGCAATACACTCCCCAATGCCTCGAGCTCCACCAGTGACAATAACTACCTTATTTTCCAATCTAAAAAAAAATCATCGCACATATTAAAGTACGTAGCATCAGGGACGGATCTATAGTGTAAGTATGGGGGCCGGTGCCCCCCATAGCTAGCCGAAAAAGTTGAAATTTTAGTGTCATTTTTTAAAAATTTTAACCTTTTTTCGAAAGTGACCCTACCCGAGACTCAAATTGTCCCCAACCCACATATTAAAACTTAACATTCAACGCTCTAAAGCCTTATAAATCTTTCATCTCTAAGTAAAAATACTCGATTTATCATTACAATATTTTTTTTTCCCGCATTTTGTTCTTATTGTCAAAAAAGAATTTTTTTTCCCCCAACATCCATTTTTCCTAGGTCCGTCACTGCGGTAGCATAAAGATTAAAGACATCCACATGTCAAGGTCGAAACATATAATCTATAACATAAAATGAATAAAGGTGATGTATGAATATAAAATAAATAAGAATCAAATAAACGCAGCGGAAAAACATCACCAACAACGGATCCATATAGCCATATGATCAATCAATAAATAATAATAACAATTATACCTT
>JARVZY010007121.1:0-24342 GCA_030686995.1 Artemisia argyi | reverse complement strand
ACCAAGTGGTGGCATTGCGAATAGTGACGATAGTGGTGGCGTTGCATAAAAATTTTCTCCAGTGTTGACGTGTTTTTATGCGTATATACTTAGATATACTTTTGTATCTTTATCAGTTGCACCCTTTTTATGTTTTTATGTACTTACTGATAATACACGCTTTTATACTTTTATCCTTATATCTTGTCACGATTTCTCTATCCTTACGCTCACAGAGACGTGATTTGCTTGTATATGTACATATCTAAACACTAATACACACATTTACCGGGGTTATTTTTGGAAGCAACACCTATGCCTAAGGTATTCTTGTTATTCAATTAATGTATTTTTTTTTTGGGTAAAAGGTCAACGACCCGGTAAATATATTACTCCAAAAAACGTTTAAGTACAACGGATATGGGTGAATCCCATATCTCAGCCCGTTACATAGACGAAAAGCTTACATAACAAGATACTTCCTATTTTCAAAACAAGAAAACAAACCATTACTCATATGATAGAATTGACTCTGACAAAAGATAAACTACTTCCTACGACCTTAGAGATTAAAACCATAAATGGCATTAAGAGCATTCAATTCCCCTGGAAGATCATAAATTTGCTTCAAATAACCATCATAGTCATACTCATCTTCACGCTCATGACCAACACCAAAAATATTTGCTGATTCGTCGAACGTGTTAAGAACCTCTTCCTCCTCACTATCAGAAACCACAACCTCACCCACCTTTGAAAATGGGTTAGCCCTCTTATTGATAAAGGTAGACGGAATAGGATGACCATCGTCATCCACAAAAGTAGCTTTCCCATCGATCAGTAGCTTTTCAAGCTTACTAATTTTCTCAACAATAGGAGTAGAACCAACCTCCATTGTTCCCATAGAATCACTTACCAACGGTTGTTGCATATCACTCACAAGAGGGACTTGTGATGAAGTACTAGTCTCAACCGACTCATCTTTATTAACTTCCATTGTACTGCCAACATCCACATCCTTGTTAGTAACACTCATCTTTATTCAATTCATGTATTGAACTTGGTTATACTTGGCCCTAGCACGCATTTGTATTGAATTGAAGTACAAATTTTAAAACCATAAATAACGAATCAACAAATCTTAATACATCTTCCAACCTTGAACTTGAATGAGCTTGTAGTAATCAACTTTGAGTCATTGAAAAGTAATTATGAACGAGCCTGCATCGAACTACATCACTAAAACTGATTACATAAATGCTACCACGCACATGTTTCTTCTTTTTTTTTTTCTTTTGTTACAAGGGAAAGCCATCCAAGTAACGATGACCTGACACATAAGTTCTAGATTGCATTATTCCATAAGACCATTTGCAAAATTTACGAGGCATGTGAGTCACCATCACACAATTCCAAATATAGTCTATCTACCTTGTTCCTCTCGACACGTGTGTGGCCATTATCTGTTCAGCTACTAAACTTTCTATTTTTATGGGGAGGTTAGCCGTCCAAAGCTACACGTCGTTGTCAATGTTGCAGTAATCAACGAGCCTCACTTCCATTATTATGCGTTGGGCGGTATCTTAATAATAACAAACAATAATATTATTAACTACACATTTTTTTATTCACACACTACCTACCATTGAGTATCATCTCATACTATATATATCGACCACTCTATAGCTCACTCTCACCACAACACAACACAGCACAATACGACAACTAGCAAACTCACCACATTCATAAACTGAATTTCTATTTTTAGTAAGGAAATATTAGTAATGGAGGGTAAGGAAGAGGATGTTAGATTGGGAGCTAACAAGTTCCGAGAACACCAGCCCATTGGGACTGCGGCTCAGGTCCAAGATAAGGATTACCAAGAGCCACCACCAGCTCCGTTGTTTGATTCATCGGAGCTGGCTTCGTGGTCTTTTTGGAGAGCCGGGATTGCTGAGTTTATTGCTACCTTTTTGTTTTTGTATATTACTGTTTTGACGGTTATGGGAGTTGTTAAGTCGCCTACGAAATGTGGCACGGTTGGTATCCAAGGTATTGCGTGGGCTTTTGGTGGTATGATCTTCGCACTTGTGTATTGCACAGCCGGAATCTCAGGTATATATCTTGATTAATATTTTTTGAGTTATAGTAACGATTATTGCATAAGAAAATATAACCTTAGTTAATGGGTCACACCTTAACTAAGTCATGTTGACTTTATGCATGGACTCCATTGTACTAGTTCAATGTGACATATTACTATTTTACTAGCTAGCCGTTTATATATGTTAACTAATTGGGCTAATGAATGATAAATTTTCAGGTGGACATATTAATCCTGCCGTGACGTTTGGATTGTTTCTAGCAAGAAAGTTGTCATTGACTAGGGCGCTATACTACATTGTTATGCAAAGTCTTGGTGCCATTGCTGGAGCAGGAGTCGTTAGGGGGTTCGAAGGTGGTACCACTTACAAACTAAATGGTGGTGGTGCAAACACAATCGCACATGGTTACACCAAGGGCAGTGGTCTTGGTGCTGAAATTATTGGCACATTTGTCCTTGTTTACACTGTCTTTTCAGCCACTGATGCTAAAAGAAGCGCTCGTGACTCTCACGTTCCAGTACGTTCATTCCCCGCTCTATAATTAACTAATTTTATATCATAAAAAGAAGAAGAAGGTGACCTAAGTGTATGTTTTTGTTTGATTTTTCAGATATTGGCACCGTTACCTATTGGGTTCGCGGTATTTTTGGTGCACTTGGCGACTATTCCTATCACTGGAACTGGAATTAACCCGGCTAGGAGTTTGGGAGCTGCCATTATTTACAACAAGGACCACGCATGGGATGATCACGTAAGCCTTTTACCTATACTTATAAAATATATATTTGAAATGCCAATTTCATATAAACGATTAAATAATAATTTAGTTGTTAAAGAGGTGACTTTTGTGTGTTATGTATGCAGTGGGTATTTTGGGTAGGACCATTCATTGGTGCAGCACTAGCAGCATTGTATCACACAGTCGTCATCAGAGCCATACCATTCAAGAACAAATGAAGAAATTAATTAAATATACTATTTCGTTTTTCAAAATGTATGTATGTATGTATGTATTTAGTTGGTAGTGCTGTCCTTTGTATCTTTCTTTCTATAATAATCATCCGATTTTAAATGGATGAGTGTGTTTGAGCTCTCATTAAAGTGTTTGTTGGCTTATTTTGTATTGTCGTTTTAAGCTTATTTCTTCTTAATGAAATGCGATGCGGTTGATTCACGTGAGTCGAGTATTATACGGACTAAAACAGAACATTCCTTTCTAGAGTATGTTTCTATGGCCACTTTTAGGTTTATTGCACCAAGCAAGATTCAGAGTCGAGACCTCGTATATTCTAGTGATCATATCTACCATTTAACAAATTTGATCATATCCATAAGTGTTTTAAACTCTAAACAACAAAAAGTATAAAAAATATCATTACCTTATCGACCAAGACCACAAGAACTTTACAAGCCTATGCGAAACAAAGGGCACAAGAGGCGAGTCGTGTAGATGCCAATGGCCAAAAGGATAAACAAATGACTGAAAATATGACTATTAGGTCGTGTGATTAGCCTCCTAACATTGGAAAGGGGCGACTTTGGAATATGCATCTATGCCTAGTACTTCAATGGGTGATCAAGAAGGAAATTCGGATAGTGAAGTTGAAGAAGTATATGACGAAATGATTCGATTCGACTTGATTCACTTCTTTATCGAATCGAGCTGGTGGTGGGGCAAACGATGTTAGTCCACCTTTTTATTTATTTATTTATTTTTATTTTTATTTTTTTTTCGCGCGCAAAGGTGAAAATATATATTAGAAACAAGAATTGTACAACAATAGAGAAGACTATGTACATGCCCATAGTCTTGTAAAGTTCTTGATGCCAGTCTACTTGAGGATGCAGATTATTACATTTATGATGGTTACAAAAATGATGCTTTTTGATTAACCGAACAACAATTGGTATTCTGTAACGCGTAAGATATCACTCTTCGAGGTCAAGTTTACCGATAGGGTTATTTTGGTGTCACCCGTGAGTCAAGTGTAATATTGTCGGTAGTTTTTTTTTTTTATTTATTATTTTTTTTTTATTTTTTATTTTTTTATTTTTTTTTTATTTTTTTAATAGTAGGTTCATAAGTTTGGGTGTCATTTTTATGATATGTATGGTTTGAAGCATGAAAGATGCGTTTATTTTCGACTATATAATGGGATGAGATGTGAGATTTCACCTACATATCTTATGTATTTAAATCTATTCTTGATATAATACATTTACCGGGATCAGGGGCGGCTCAAGCCTTATGGAGGCCTAAAGCGAAATTATATATGAGGTCTTTCCACAAAAAATTTTTTTTTGCTTTCCTTAATATTGCTTTTTGAATCATTGAGTCAATAAAACATCTAATTATCAAAACCAAAAACACAATGAAAATCAATGAGTTTATTGAAGATAAGGAAAAAATAAACTTCGCTTTATGATAATCAATAAGTAGGGCAAAATAACCGAACTAACACGAACGAGACTTGTTCATGTTTGTTAGTTTTGGTTTAGCCGAACAAATGAGCTAATATGAACACTTAAACAAACGAACATTGGTGTTCATGTTTATTCTTTGAAAAATACGTTTTTCTTTTTCGTTTATTAAGACACTATGCATGAGTGATTCTTGAAACATTTAATTTGTTTATAGTATCTAAGATTTATTAGAATTTGCAACATTAAATGAGCTAAATTCATTATTTTGCAATAATGAAAAGATGGATCTGGACGTATTTCTTAAACTCAAATAAGGATTTAACGGTATGGATTTAAAAGATAAACAAACAATAAGCTAACATCCTTAATAG
The DNA here is from genome assembly GCA_030686995.1 of Artemisia argyi. NCBI lineage: Eukaryota > Viridiplantae > Streptophyta > Magnoliopsida > Asterales > Asteraceae > Artemisia > Artemisia argyi. Next base: position 19,463 of record JARVZY010007121.1, on the reverse strand, counting down.
TTATAGCAATTTTAGTATTAGGGACATTTTATATATCAAGACCTTAAATGACGCTCAAAAAATCAGGGGCGTTATATATTCATAAAAGGTGTTAGAAAATTAGGGGCCTTAAATTATCGTATGTGACGGACTACAGACTCATTAAAAGGGCGTTAGAAAATTGGGGGCCTTAAATATTCGGGGGCCTAAAGCGATGGCTTTAGTTGCTTTACCCTTAAGCCACTACTGACCGAGATAACCAAAAAAAATAAAAAATAAAAAATAAAAATAAAAAATCTTTACATCTATTGTGGATGGCTTCTCACATATATTTTGAATGACTACGACCAAGTTCTTTTGTTGCATAAAATTTTTCTATATGCTTTGATTCTCTAGTGTTAACGTGTTTTTATGCGTATATACTTAGATACACTTATGTATCTTTATCAGTTGCACCCTTTTTATGTTTTTATGTACTTACTGACAATACACGCTTTTATACTTTTATCCTTATATATATCTTATCACGATTTATCTATCCTTACGCTCACACAGACGTGCTTTGCTTGTATATGTACATATCTAAACAAATGGACGGAATCAGGACTAAATATAACCGGAAGCACAAAAAAATTGAACACTAATATTAGAAACATATTTCGATGGACCGGGTGCGTTTAAGATGACTGTAGGAAAAATCATTGTTTTTTTCAAAAATTAACACTATATTGAAAAAATCCATGAGGTGCACGGGCACCCGCGAAAACCCCTGGATCCGTCCCTGTCTAAACAGTAATACACACATTTACCGGGGTTATTTCTGGAAGCAACACCTATGCCTAGGGTATTCTATTCATGTATTGACACTACAAGATAAATGCCATTTAGTGACTGAAACTTTTTGTGACTGAAGAATAAAAAGTCAATAAAACTAGCAAAGTCAATAAAAACAACACTCCGTAGTAAGCAAGGTAAATATGAAAACGAAAATATTTTGGGCGGAAACCAAAACACATTCACCACTTCATTTACATACCCTAATCTATGATTTACTCTCGTCATTAATCAGTTATCTCACTGGTTATCTCGCCGTATCCGGTTATTTCACCATCTCCGGTGATCTTCTCCAGTTATCTCATCATCTCCATTAATCTTCTCCGGTTATCTCACCATCTCCGGCTATCTCACCGTCTCCGGTCATATAACTGTCGCCGAAGGTATTTTTCTCTAATTTTGATATACATATAATAATTAGGGTTTCATTTACACCGATCCAATAATCGCTTAATTAGAGCATATTTTGAGCTGAATTTGTTAATTTAATCTCTGATTCACGGTATGTTGATGATTAATTTGTATAGTTTTTGTTTGATAATTGATCGGTGTATGTGTTTAGGTTATGAAATTGTTTCACGGTATGTTGATGATTAATTATTGGCAGAATTACATGTATATACTTAGAAATTTTAAAAATTACATATATATCATTTTTACTAGTTTTTTATGCATAAAGTACAATGCTTTTAATGCATCAAAAGGATATATGTGTAATTTTAAAAATTTCCAAGGATATATATGTAAATGCCCCTTAATTATTATACCTGATTGTTATTTGTTGCTAGAGTTAGGTTTATGTTTGGCAAGGAGCTTTTAAGTGCGTTTAGGAGCATTAAGCATTTAACGTTTTGTAACACCCCCAAAATACCGCAGCGAAAGACTGTGTCACTGGGGTGCTACTTCATAATACAAAGTACAAGTTATAGAAAACGACCTCTAAATGAGACGTTTTGAAAAGTTACCATTCGATTAATGAATTCAAAGTTACAAACATGAGATTCCAAAGTATGATACATAAATGTATACAAAGTTTTTAATGGTAAATGATAAAAGCGTAAGTTTTCAGAATATGCAGCTTGACTCTATGTTCCATGCACTAGCTATCGCCTTACTAACCTGAGATAAACATGCTAAAGTGTTAACACAATGGTTGGTGAGTTCATAGAGTTTGTCTTAAAACAGTTAAAAAGTCTTTAAAGAATGTTCACACAGCAAAGGCATTGTGAATCCACTCAGTTGCAAGTCCCGCCCATAACAACACTTGCAACCTGTGTGTTCACAACCCACTGCTAACATATAGTACATATTCTAGCCAAACACACAAATAGTCTTAATAGTTCATATAATTGCACTTAGTGTTGCTCCGTCAACAAAAGGAGACTTTATGATGCTCACAAGGAAGGTAATAGCATTGGTTCCACTTCATCTCCGAAACCCAATGCATGTGTTATCACAAGGAGACTTTTAGACTAAAATGCACATACTGGGAGCCTCTTCCCAAAGACCTACTGGGAGCCACTTCCCAAAGACTACTGGGAACCACTTCCCAAAGATAACTGGGAGCCACTTCTCAAAGACTACTACTAGCCACTAAATGAATAACGCAATTAAGTATAATGCATTCAAGAATAACACAAATAAGTTTATCATAATCATGCATGTCTACAATCAAGTAATGTTTTGAGTATTTGTACAAGTAAGCAAGTAGTTGAGCATGTATCTCCCCCAAAGAGTTAAAACAAGTATGAAAAGAGTAGGGGCTATGACTCACCTTAAGCTTATGTAATGAGAAATGAAAGTGGTAGTCGAATCGCGAAAGTCTCTAAGAGCAGCCTATAATAGAACGTTGCGACTTAGGTTTGTAGTAATGTCTAAGAATACGAAGAATTGCCTATATATGTCTTGCATAAAGTTCATGATGTAGTACTTAGTATATAGTGTAAGTCTTTGAATATAAATGGTTTATGAAACATGTATAGGTTGTATATCTCTTACTACCGTTCAGGCCGACATAATTCAGAAGTCATGGAGTAAACGTTCGAGGAGCCAGGACACTTTAATTCGTAAATCCACAACTCATTTCGACGGCTTACTTAATGAACTCCTCACATGAGGCTCCCTACTATTGTAGTATTTGATAACATATATATAAGTTTTTGATTCGAAAAGTTACATGGTCTTTAGCCGTGGCTTTGCCATGACCATGGTCATTGTTACCATGGTCTTGAGACTCAACCTTGGCTTTAGCCATGGTTGTGGTCTTGGCTTTAGGTCATTAGACCTCTTGGTCTTAGTAAACCATAACTATTATATAGTAACTTTGGTATATAAAATAGCTGTTAAGAAACTGAAGAAAATATCATTCGTTATTGGTTTTCTGGAAACGTGGCCCCGAGTTTTTGAAGAAAACGTGATTCCGGACAACTTTCGTGTTTTAACTTTTTGATGAAACGGACCAGAAAAGCCTCTTTTTGCGTGTTTAAGGTTCTGTCACAGAAAGTTTGAGACAGTTTTGCCGTAAAGATTTTAGTAACTTCTAATAGCCATAAATTTTGACTCGTGTACTCGTTTTAGGTGATTCAAATTGCTATGTTTTTATTTTAAAACCCTCTATAACAGTAGGTAAGTGTTTCATATCATGGTTACTCTATTTTGGTCGTGGTTCTCAATATAAGTCACTAGTTTACTTGTTTACTTAATATAAGTTACCATATATATACCATAACTTGTTTTACCAATTTTTATACATCATGAACATAATAACAAGACAATATATAGTATGAATGAAATATAAATAGCATGGAAATGATATTTAGCAAGAAAGTATAATAGGGTTCCTTACAACTTTTGGCTTTCTAAAAAAAGGAAGTCAAGTATGAACTTGGACACTAAACCTATGCTTGCAAACCCTTCACCACAACTATTGAAACCCTTGCTAGCCTTGATATAGACCTTGTGAAAACCATTTAACCTCAGCCCCTAACACCTTGTGTAGCTCCTAATTCAACCATGTAATCACCAAACAAACTCTTGATTCATGTAGAGACTAACTATGCCTTCAACTTTGGTATGTAACTTATAACTTAGAAATCAAAGGATCATGGTTTATGGATTTGTTGTTGAGTGTTTGGAATGAAGAGAAAGGAAGAGGATGAGCTTGCTATTTATAGTGAAGATGAGGAGGTTAGGAAGGTGCCTTAAGGAGGTGCAAGTTTAGGATATCTTCCAAGACTTTAGGATGAAGTTTCAAGACATAGTAAGTAAGTTTCAACACATGGACTTATCTTAAGTGATCAAGGCCTATCACAAGCCAACAAGGCTTGTGACTTAGCATAAAATTTCATCCAAGGTCTATCTTGGATGACTAGATATGAGTTTTGATATTATCTTGCTTTTACGGAGTCAGTTTTGGTCCCGGTAATCACTAACGGTAAGTCTTTAAGTCATGAAACTTAAAATCGGGTATCCTAAAAATATGAAACTAATTAATATGTTAGAACTTATTAATATAACCTATCTTAGTATATTTAATGAGTGATAAGTTCTATCGGGTTGCTTAAACGCTGCTAAAACTGGAAACGCGGGTCTAAAACGCGTAATTCGCGTAAAACACTAAACTGGAAAACGTAAAATTCCAAAACTTTTGGAATTGTCCTAAAATGAGAGAAAATCATATTTCTATTGTTTATAATATTTTATGGACATATCGGGATGCTGGAATGACGTTTAAACCTAAAAGTAAATCTCGGACACGGTTTTGTGATTTTTGCAGAAATGATCCGACGAGTGTCAAATTCTCGGATTATCATTAAAATAGTTTAACTTACAAGAATATGAAATAAAAATTTCGGAAGTGAATAGTGAAAGTGAATAGTAATCCGAAAATGCGAGTTGTTACAGTCTCTACCCCTTAAGGAGAACATCGACCCGAAGTTCTGTTGATGTTAACTACTTACGGTGTGTCTAAGAGAATTTGGGATTTCAGGATCTCTAAAATAGTGGTGTTCACTCTGATTCGTCTAAGGTTGTGGTTAAGGAGTCGTATCAGATGAAAATAAGCCCACTTATTTATAACTCATTACTTACATAAAGAAGCGTCCAAATTTATGTAAGTAAGGGATCATAAACTTATGGTTCGGTGATTTATAATTTCTTTATTTAAATAAAGAGGCGTCCCAATCCATTTAAATAAGGAGATTCTAAATCATCCTACTTAAGAATTTCCGACAAAAATTGCTTTCTGAGACAGATAGTAAGATAACCAAGTCAACAAATCCCTAAAGCTAAGTAATAATATTATTTAACTCAAACCTTATGTCTCATCAAACAAGAACTGTCATAAGATCAAGTTAAATAATTAGTTATTACCGAGCTCCAAATTTTTAATGACTCGACTAAATTCTGGGGTTCCTTATAATACTAAAGTCACATAATCTAACAGCGTGAACTAAACCAACAACTAACAAAAAGCATATGCGTATGTAGTGTGTGTAAGGCAAATAAATAAGAGAGTCTTAACGTATATAGCAGTTATAGTCTAGGTACGAAATGCAACCTAGTTCTCTATAACCAAGGCTCTGGTACCAATCTGTAACACCCCCAAAATACCACAGCGGAAGACTGTGTCACTGGGGTGCTACTTCATAATACAAAGTACAAGTTATAGAAAACGACCTCTAAATGAGACGTTTTGAAAAGTTACCATTCGATTAATGAATTCAAAGTTACAAACATGATATTCCAAAGTATGATACATAAATGTATACAAAGTTTTGAATGGTAAATGATAAAAGCGTAAGTCTTCAGAATATGCAGCTTGACTCTATGTTCCATGCACTAGCTATCGCCTTACTAACCTGAGATAAACATGCTAAAGTGTCAACACAATGGTTGGTGAGTTCATAGAGTTTGTCTTAAAACAGTTAAAAAGTCTTTAAAGAATGTTCACACAGTAAAGGCATTGTGAATCCACTCAGTTGCAAGTCCCGCCCATAACAACACTTGCAACCTGTGTGTTCACAACCCACTGCTAACGTATAGTACATATTATAGCCAAACACACAAATAGTCTTAATAGTTCACATAATTGCACTTAGTGTTGCTCCGTCAACAAAGGAGACTTTATGATGCTCACAAGGAAGGTAATAGCATTGGTTCCACTTCATCTCCGAAACCCAATGCATGTGTTATCACAAGGAGACTTTTAGACTAAAATGCACATACTGGGAGCCTCTTCCCAAAGACCTACTGGGAGCCACTTCCCAAAGACTACTGGGAGCCACTTCCAAAGATAACTGGGAGCCACTTCCCAAAGACTACTACTAGCCACTAAATGAATAACGCAATTAAGTATAATGCAATCAAGAATAACACAAATAAGTTTATCATAATCATGTATATTTACAATCAAGTATAAATGTTTTGAGTATTTGTACAAGTAAGCAAGTAGTTGAGCATGTATCTCCCCCAAAGAGTTAAAACAAGTATGAAAAGAGTAGGTTGTATATCTCCTACTACCGTTCGGGCCGACATAATTCAGAAGTCATGGAGTAAACGTTCGAGGAGCCAGGACACTTTAATTCGTAAATCCACAACTCATCTCGACGGCTTACTTAATGAACTCCTCACATGAGGCTCCCTACTATTGTAGTATTTGATAACATATATATAAGTTTTTGATTCGAAAAGTTACATGGTCTTTAGCCGTGGCTTTGCCATGACCTTGGTCATTGTTACCATGGTCTTGAGACTCAACCTTGGCTTTAGCCATGGTTGTGGTCTTGGCTTTAGGTCATTAGACCTCTTGGTCTTAGTAAACCATAACTATTATATAGTAACTTTGGTATATAAAATAGCTGTTAAGAAACTGAAGAAAATCTCATTCGTTATTGGTTTTCTGGAAACGTGCTCCTGCGTTTTTGAAAAAAATGTGATTCTGGACAACTTTCGTGTTTTAACTTTTTGATGAAACGGACCAGAAAAGCCTCTTTTTGCGTGTTTAAGGTTCTGTCACAGAAAATTTGAGACAGTTTTGCCGTAAAGATTTTAGTAACTTCTAATAGCCATAACTTTTGACTCGTATACTCGTTTTAGGTGATTCAAATTGCTATGTTTTTATTTTAAAACCCTCTATTACAGTAGGTAAGTGTTTCATATCATGGTTACTCTATTTTGGTCGTGGTTCTCAATATAAGTCACTAGTTTACTTGTTTACTTAATATAAGTTACCATATATATACCATAACTTGTTTTACCAATTTTTATACATCATGAACATAATAACAAGACAATATGTAGTATGAATGAAATATAAATAGCATGGAAATGATATTTAGCAAGAAAGTATAATAGGGTTTCTTACAAATTTTGGCTTTCTAAAGAAAGGTAGTCAAGTATGAACTAGGACACTAAACCTATGCTTGCAAACCCTTCACCACAACTATTGAAACCCTTGCTAGCCTTGATATAGACCTTGTGAAAACCATTTAACCTCAGCCCCTAACACCTTGTGTAGCTCCTAATTCAACCATGGAATCACCAAACAAACTCTTGATTCATGTAGAGACTAACTATGCCTTCAACTTTGGTATGTAACTTATAACTTAGAAATCAAAGGATCATGGTTTATGGATTTGTTGTTGAGTGTTTGGAATGAAGAGAAAGGAAGAGGATGAGCTTGCTATTTATAGTGAAGATGAGGAGGTTAGGGAGGTGCCTAGGAAGGTGCCTTAAGGAGGTGCAAGTTTAAGATATTTTCCAAGACTTTAGGATGAAGTTTCCAGACTTAGTAAGTAAGTTTCAACACTTGGACTTATCTTAAGTGATCAAGGCCTATCACAAGCCAACAAGGCTTGTGACTTAGCATAAAATTTCGTACAAGGTCTATCTTGGATGACTAGATATGAGTTTTGATATTATCTTGCTTTTACGAAGTCAGTTTTGGTCCCGGTAATCACTAACGGTAAGTCTTTAAGTCATGAAACTTAAAATCGGGTATCCTAAAAATATGAAACTAATAAATATGTTAGAACTTATTAATATAACCTATCTTAGCATATTTAACGAGTGATAAGTTCTATCGGGTTGCTTAAACGCTGCTAAAACTGGAAACGCGGGTCTAAAACGCGTAAAACACTGAACTGGAAAACATAAAATTCCAAAACTTTTGGAATTGTCCTAAAATGAGAGAAAATCATATTTCTATTGTTTATAATGTTTTATAGACATATCGGGATGCTGGAATGATGTTTAAACCTAAAAGTAAATCTCGGACACGGTTTTGTGATTTTTGCAGAAATGATCCGACGAGTGTCAAATTCTCGGATTATCATTAAAATAGTTTAACTTACAAGAATATGAAATAAAAATTTCGGAAGTGAATAGTGAAAGTGAATAGTAAAAATGAATAGTAATCCGAAAATGCGAGTTGTTACAGTCTCTACCCCTTAACGAGAACTTCGTCCCGAAGTTCTGTTGATGTTAACTACTTACGGTGTGTCTAAGAGAATTTGGGATTTCAGGATCTCTAAAATAGTGGTGTTCATTCTGATTCGTCTAAGGTTGTGGTTAAGGAGTCGTATCGGATGAAAATAAGCCCACTTATTTATAACTCATTACTTACATAAAGAAGCGTCCAAATTTATGTAAGTAAGGGATCATAAACTTATGGTTCGGTGATTTATAATTTCTTTATTTAAATAAAGAGGCGTCCCAATCCATTTAAATAAGGAGATTCTAAATCATCCTACTTAAGAATTTCTGACAAAAATCGCTTTCTGAGACAGATAGTAGGATAACCAAGTCAACAAATCCCTAAAGCTAAGTAATAATATTATTTAACTCAAACCTTATGTCTCATCAAACAAGAATTGTCATAAGATCAAGTTAAATAATTAGTTATTACTAAGCTCCAAATTTTTAATGACTCGACTAAATTCTGGGGTTCCTTATAATACTAAAGTCACATCATCTAACAGCGTGAACTAAACCAACAACTAAGAAAAAGCATATGCGTATGTAGTGTGTGTAAGGTAAATAAAGAGGAGAGTGTTAACGTATATAGCAGCTATAGTTTAGGTACGAAATGCAACCTAGTTCTCTATAACCAAGGCTCTGGTACCAATCTGTAACACCCCCAAAATACCGCAGCGGAAGACTGTGTCACTGGGGTGCTACTTCATGATACAAAGTACAAGTTATAGAAAACGACCTCTAAATGAGACGTTTTGAAAAGTTACCATTCGATTAATGAATTCAAAGTTACAAACCTGAGATTCCAAAGTATGATACATAAATGTATACAAAGTTTTTAATGGTAAATGATAAAAGCGTAAGTCTTCAGAATATGCAGCTTGACTCTATGTTCCATGCACTAGCTATCGCCTTACTAACCTTAGTTAAACATGCTAAAGTGTCAACACAATGGTTGGTGAGTTCATAGAGTTTGTCTTAAAACAGTTAAAAAGTCTTTAAAGAATGTTCACACAGCAAAGGCATTGTGAATCCACTCAGTTGCAAGTCCCGCCCATAACAACACTTGCAACCTGTGTGTTCACAACCCACTGCTAACATATAGTACATATTATAGCCAAACACACAAATAGTCTTAATAGTTCACATAATTGCACTTAGTGTTGCTCCGTCAACAAAGGAGACTTTATGATGCTCACAAGGAAGGTAATAGCATTGGTTCCACTTCATCTCCGAAACCCAGTGCATGTGTTATCACAAGGAGACTTTTAGACTAAAATGCACATACTGGGAGCCACTTCCCAAAGACTTCTGGGAGCCACTTCCCAAAGATAACTGGGAGCCACTTCCCAAAGACTACTACTAGCCACTAAATGAATAACGTAATTAAGTATAATGCATTCAAGAATAACACAAATAAGTTTATCATAATCATGTATGTTTACAATCAAGTATAAATGTTTTGAGTATTTGTACAAGAAAGCAATTAGTTGAGCATGTATGTCCCCCAAAGAGTTAAAACAAGTATGAAAAGAGTAGGGGCCATGACTCACCTTAAGCTTATGTAATGAGAAATAAAAGTGGTAGTCGAATCGCGAAAGTCTCGAAGAGCAGCCTATAATAGAACGCTGCGGCTTAGATTTGTAGTAATGTCTAAGAATACGAAGAATTACCTATATATGTCTTGCATAAAATTCACGATGTAGTACTTAGTATATAGTGTAAGTCTTTGAATATAAGTGGTTTATGAAACATGTATAGGTTGTATATCTCTTAGTACCGTTCGGGCCGACATAATTCAGAAGTCATGGAGTAAACGTTCGAGGAGCCAGGACACATTAATTCGTAAATCCACAACTCATCTCGACGACTTACTTAATGAACTCCTCACATGAGGCTCCCTACTATTGTAGTATTTGATAACATATATTTAAGTTTTTGATTCGAAAAGTTACATGGTCTTTAGCCGTGGCTTTGCCATGACCTTGGTCATTGTTACCATGGTCTTGAGAATCCACCTTGGCTTTAGCCATGGTTGTGGTCTTGGCTTTAGGTCATTAGACCTCTTGGTCTTAGTAAACCATAACTATTATATAGTAACTTTGGTATATAATATAGCTATTAAGAAACTGAAGAATAAAAGTGAAGAAAACGCCAAAGACTTAATTTTCCATGCTGGGAACAGTACCTGACGGCGTCAAGGGCATTTTGGTGACGGCGTCAAGAATAAAAGTGGTGACGGCCCAGAGAGAATGTGAAGGCGTCACCCAAGGCCGTCACGTGTTAACTTGTCAAAACTTGCGCGTGGAGTAGCTGATATTGTTTTGGTCATAACTTTTGCATACGAACTCGGATTTAGGTGATTCAAAAGCCCACGCGAAGAGGACGAAGAGATCTACAATTTGGTGAAAAAATGGTCATGACGGCGTCAAGAGAACATGCTGACGCCGTCAAGCCTTGCCGACAGAAAACATGCCTATAAATATAACTTCATAACTTCACTTTTTGTAAGCCCTAAACCCTAAGGTCGATTCCTGGGTTTAAGTGGGTGTTTTTCCAGCAACTTAGAGGGTTTCAATCACTCCATAAACATCATGTATTGGTTTGATGATTCTATCTTAATTATGTTTTCCATTAACATTGTTGTTTGCTCTTCTTTGATGATGATTTGCTAATTCACCTTGTGTCTACTTATGATTATGTGAAACTTGTATATAATTGATTAGATCTCATTGATTTTTTGTTGATGTTGTGTCTATCTCCATCAATTAAGGCGTGACAACTTCAATAGATCTAGTTGGTTTAGTTTATAATCCTTGTTTCCTATTGATTCTTGTTTTGATTGAATGATTTATATGTTAGGCTTAAGAAAACTGGCAGATCTCCAAATGGTAACATGCTTGAACGTCTTAGGAAACATGAACCTATTGCACTAAGGTCTTTATTGGTTGTATTTAATGCATGAGCCACTGTTTACAATCCCAATGGTTGTGCTGGGCATGGTATAAGAGGAGATAAGAGCACATAGAATTGGGGAGTTATGTGCGATACCCCATGAATGGTATTTAGGAATACAACCCGTCAATTAAAACAAGGTTACAATTCAATAGGTAGGATTGGATAGCTAGCAAGGAGTAACATATCATGGGTAGACATGCTTCACTTATCTTGTAGAACCTTAGTTTATTTTCTTGTTTATTAATTTAATTAGTAGCTTTTGGGTTAGTTGATTAGCAACTAATTCCGCCCACTCTCCCAATACCCGAGATTTTTACTTGCTTTTCATAAAATATAAAAACATAAAAAGAATCATCCTTCACCTTTAGACCTAGTTAGATTAATTTCAATCCTAACGACACTATTCCTAGCTGAACGATCAATCCCCCGGTACTTGTCACTATACTATACTACAACGATCAGGTACACTGCCTGGTGGGGGTTGTAAGCTTCTCAAGATCCCTTGAGAGGTAAAGCCTGGTGCGATTCCCACGTATCAAGTTTTTGGCGCCGCAGCCAGGGGAATAGTTATTGTTTAGGTTGAATTTGATTTTTATTAGGTCTACTCATTAGATTCCTATCAAGTGAGATTTTTTCTTTTGTAGCTTTCTCGTAGTCTATCTTTTCTTTGTGATTTTGTTTGTAATTTGCTTCAAATGGACTCTACACTTAGACTTCTAAGATTGCAAGATAGGGTTGAGCGGCTAACACACCAAAGAGTTCAAAATACCTCATTTAGAGACACCTATGAATCATATGAGCCTTCACCTAGGATAGATTCTTATGAACAACCTCCATGTTTAAGATCTAGTTATAGTGAGGCCAATAGGAAATGCGACCTAGTTTTCCAAGGAATTATGGAGAGAGCCATTGCAACAAATCATAAGTTGGATGAAGCACTAGGTTTGCTATTATCACTACCTAAGAAAACAATTGAGGAGGATTTAGCCGAGCATGATCACATTAATCAAAAAGACCTAGGTTTTATGATCGATGATGATGAATCTCAAGAAACAGATGATGAATCTCTTGGGCAATTTGTATATAGCAGTCAGAATATTGAGGATGACCCTTATGATTCGGACATAGAAGTTGAGATGCCTAGAGAAGCACGTGAGATACTTGGGAGAATGTTAGGGCTAGATCCTGACACATGGAATGATGAGGTGAACAACATAAGCCCACAAAATACTCAACCATCATTTGAGGCACACACACCGCCCGTGACTTACCCGAAAGAAGTAGAAGAAACTTTAGGAATTCCAATGGAGGTAGAACCCTTGGACCAGGCACCACTTGAGGATATAGGTTTGAACACTTGTATTGACAACCTTACTCCTAGTTCTAGGGAATTTCCTAGTGTTGATGAACCGGAACCTCAATCTTTACACTCCTTTCCATCCTTAGATATATTTCTAGGAGACAAAAGAGGAACCGACCCACCCATCAACCAATATTATCCGGGTAGTTTTAGGATGAAGGAAGCCATTCACTCACCCCCTTCACCTCACGTGGCATATTCACACCCTAAGGGTGTGTATCGCTACTTTCACCCACACTTAATCCTGAGTGTAGGGAGAACCTCCCCTATTTCCGTTAAATAAGGGTAGAGTCAGGCTCGTGACTCGAACAAAAACAAGCGCTTCTTGGGAGGCAACCCATGTCTTATGTGTTTTTATTTGTTTGTTTGTTTGTTTGTTTGATTTTATTTGTTTCCGTATGCATGTTTTATTTTTATTGTTTGTGGCTCATGTTTCAAAGTAAATTGTGAAAATGCTTTATTTTGTTTTTAACTTCGTCTTAATTGCATATAAAGGTATTTTGCAAAAGATAAGTGTAAGGGAGATCCAAATTTGTTTATAAGAACGAAATTGAGCATGAACCACAACAATAATAAATGGACATGTGTATTAGTACTTGTTAGAGTCAAATGCTTGTATCGAGTCATAATGATGTTTTGCACGATTTTCCAGGAAGTAGGACGAAGTTTTTCCAGAAATTTTCCGGAAACTTAACATAAGAATTTCTGCAGGTCACTTCTGACGGCGTCACGAGTTTACTCTTGACGGCGTCACGTGTAAAAATCTGGAAATTTTACCAGTTTTGTTTATACCGGAGTCTTAAAGTTTTTGTTGATTCTTTAGTTTTATAAACTCCAGGAAATCTGCAAACATTCATTCCACAAGCATTATATCTTTAATTGTTTTGTTTCTATTCCTAAGTCTGGAATTACATCTAGTTGTGAGTTATCTTTGTTCGGGTTGATGCTTTGGGTTTTTGTTTATTTTCTCAGGATTTACAGGTTATGTTTGACAAGAAGATGATTTATATTCTGGATGGGAAGCTTTGATTGTTTATTTTCTTGGAGGAAGATTTAACCTGGCCACCTTATTATCCATACCGAGCGAATCAGGGGAGTATTTGATTTCATTCTCTTTACTTTTTCACTTTTACATTCTTTACTTGAACATTGGGGACAATGTTCATCGTAAGTGTAAGGGGAGGGTAAAAAGATGATACCTTACATATGCACTTTCACTTGAGTTTGTTTTGTTTAATGGTAGATGTGTAATAAAACTATGAGAAATACTTGTTACTGTAATTTTAGCGCCAAATTTAAATTTTTTTACAACATTTAGGAGTGAAACTTTAGCCATAGCAAGCGTCTCATGGATAGGAGTTGTATGACTAGCACAAAAAACCATACCACTCAAAAATTTCCACCCCAAATATGTGAGGTTCGCCCTTAGATCTTTAGGAAAAAGCATTCATTGTTGGTGCTTATGAGTGTACCGGTAGTATTTAGATTCTAGAACTTGTGATAGCGATGCATCCCGAGACCGCTAGTGAGACTACATTCGTGTAGTTAGGATTTACTACATGATAAGAGGCATTAGGATAACCCTTGTTCTACACCTGTAATATAATTACATTGACTTCATAGGTCAAGTAATTCTCCCACACCTTTGCGTTGTACTCATTTTTAGTATACGATACCCCTAGTACACCCCTCCGAGCCTATCTTTTCGTTTCTAACTATAAGCATTTTACTTAAAGGAAGAATTTGTTTACAATCCACCCCAAATGTGCAACCAAATCACCTTAGCCTTCCGTGTATGCGCTCATCTTTAGTGCATTATTGTTATTTGTTAAACCCTAAGTTAACTTTCTAATTGATTACATGGTTACTAAGTCGAGTCATATCCTTGTACATATTGTTTTGGGACGATTGGGACTCATGGGTAAGTACTTTTTTTATGGAGCAATGGGGAAGAACATCATTTATTACCCCCATATGTACGTAATCTTAAAAGTGCTCCAAGTGTTTTGATTTTCTTAATTTGAGTCATTAGTTTAGTTTATTGTAAAGTATGTAAAGATTCAAGTGTAAGGGGAACGTTCATTCCCTATGATGTATTATTTTGGATGGTAGGGTAAGAGTGTATGAAAAAAAAAAAATCGAAAAAATCAAGAAAAAGAAAGAAAAAAAAAAGAGAAAAAGAAAAAGAGAAAAAAAACATACGGACTACCATCCCTTTTCATTCTATGTTCATTTTATGTTTTTGTTATTTTTCATTTATTAGCTTAAGTCGAGTCTAGTCTTGGCTTAGCAACGCCACATTGTACATGTAATTAACCAAGATTGTTAACTCGCCACCAGTAAAACTTCCTTTATCCAACAAAACCGTGTATTTCATATCCCTACACCTAACGTTACAACCCTTTAAAAGACCTCTTTGATAGTTTATCCTAGGTGCTTACGCCATGTGGTGGAGGTTTGATCCTTTCCCAAGCCTATGGTAATCTATTTTGCTATGACAGGTAGTGAGAGATATCTTCCGTTTCCATATTGTAATTTACACTTTATTACACCCGAGAGATGTGAGTATCTAAACACTATTTGTGAGGTGCTAGTGTATGACCTCCGTGCTTGTCTATTGGTCTTTAGTGGAACGATTATTTGTTGTAATTACTTTTATATTAGTGTTAAATGACCCCTAACTTGTATTTTGACTAGAATAAAAGCGCATTTGCTTGAGGACAAGCAAATCTCAAGTGTAAGGGTATATGATGAGGCCAAAAATGATCCGTTTTTAGGGGGTCATTTAAGCCCGAATTCGAATTTATTTGATCAAATATTGCCCTAAATTGTTCCTTTTGTGATTTTAGGTACTTTGGGAGTGAAATCTGGAAAAGGAAGCAATTCGGACGTTTTTGGAGCATAAAAGTGAAGAAAACGCCAAAGACTTAATTTTCCATGCTGGGAACAGTACCTGACGGCGTCAAGGGCATTTTGGTGACGGCGTCAAGAATAAAAGTGGTGACGGCCCAGAGAGAATGTGAAGGCGTCACCCAAGGCCGTCACGTGTTAACTTGTCAAAACTTGCGCGCGGAGTAGCTGATATTGTTTTGGTCATAACTTTTGCATACGAACTCGGATTTAGGTGATTCAAAAGCCCACGCGAAGAGGACGAAGAGATCTACAATTTGGTGAAAAAATGGTCATGACGGCGTCAAGAGAACAAGCTGACGCCGTCAAGCCTTGCCAACAGAAAACATGCCTATAAATATAACTTCATAACTTCACTTTTTGTAAGCCCTAAACCCTAAGGTCGATTCCTGGGTTTAGGTGGGTGTTTTTCCAGCAACTTAGAGGGTTTCAATCACTCCATAAATATCATGTATTGGTTTGATGATTCTATCTTAATTATGTTTTCCAGCAACTTAGAGGGTTTCAATCACTCCCTAAAGCTAAGTAATAATATTATTTAACTCAAACCTTATATCTCATCAAACAAGAACTGTCATAAGATCAAGTTAAATAATTAGTTATTACTGAGCTCCAAATTTTTAATGACTTGACTAAATTCTGGGGTTCCTTATAATACTAAAGTCACATCATCTAACAGCGTGAACTAAACCAACAACTAACAAAAAGCATATGCGTATGTAGTGTGTAAGGCAAATAAAGAGGAGAGTTTTAACGTATATAGCAGTTATAGTCTAGGTATGAAATGCAACCTAGTTCTCTATAACCAAGGCTCTGGTACCAATCTGTAACACCCCAAAATACCGCAGCGGAAGACTGTGTCACTGGGGTGCTACTTCATAATACAAAGTACAAGTTATAGAAAACGACCTCTAAATGAGACGTTTTGAAAAGTTACCATTCGATTAATGAATTCAAAGTTACAAACATGAGATTCCAAAGTATGATACATAAATGTATACAAAGTTTTTAATGGTAAATGATAAAAGCGTAAGTCTTCAGAATATGCAGCTTGACTCTATGTTCCATGCACTAGCTATCGCCTTACTAACCTGAGATAAACATGCTAAAGTGTCAACACAATGGTTGGTGAGTTCATAGAGTTTGTCTTAAAACAGTTAAAAAGTCTTTAAAGAATGTTCACACAGCAAAGGCATTGTGAATCCACTCAGTTGCAAGTCCTGTTGGTTTTATAGACAAAATAATAATAGTCGTGTGTTAGGATCGAACTTGAGATCACGGGATTACACACAATACGTATGAAGAGAAAAAGTAATAATTATTTATAAATGTTATAATTAATTATTAAACACAAAATAAATAATAGTAATTAGTATTTAATGATTAATGACTAATGGACTATTAAACGAAGATTAGGAAAGTAATACTAGGCAAAATTTGGAAACAAGAGAAGGTTCCGGAAAACCCTAGGGGAGTCCATGGCCGATCAGTATAGGGAGGTTCCCACCTCCTTATGTGCCTTGAGCTCCAAGTTTTGAATAGTATATAAGCAAACCCAAGATGCATGTTTTTCTCATAACTTGTACACATACATCTTGGTGTTTTCTCTCCTCTTTCTTTTCTTGGTCGATCCATCAAAACAAACCTTTTAGGGTTTCGATTTTCATAGATCTAAAACAAGTTTTGTGTTTATTACTTGCATAAACTTTTTCTTGAATTAGTACGTGTGTACAAGAACGTGAATCAAACACACTATTGTTTGATTCTTGGATTGAATTACAAAAGAGGTAAGGGGTAATTCTTGTAATCCACATAAACCCTAGTTAGGGTTCTTGTTCCGGAAGATTGCTTTTGATTCTTGTTCGGGCTAGAATCACAAAGGTATGTTTACTATTTAATTATTGATTAATTAATTACATGTTATTCGATCTTGTTATAATTGCTTCCGCTATGCTCACTTTGATGTACTTGGTTTATTTATATGAAGGTCCTGATATAATAATTCCAACAGTGGCATCTAGAGCCGTTATAATGTGTAATTAATTATCGAAACGCATAAAAATTGGATCTTGATTCGTTTAGTTACATGTTTTTAGGGTTTATTTGTTAGATTCCTAACCCTAAAATTTTTATGGGTCGATTGACCTAATTAGGGTTTTTAGGGTTTTGGTTTTTAATTTTTTTTAATATGATTAGAAACCCTAAGATGTCATGTAATTGTTATGCGTTTTAGTAAACGATCTTGGTGCAATATGTTAATTGTTAAGCTAAATCCATGAAAAAGTGCATATTTGCATGGATTTTTATATTGTGTTATAATTTAAATGGTTTAAATTGTTTATATTAATTAATGGTTAAGTTATATCGAAACATGTAAATTTATTAATAGATGTCGAATTGGGGAAGACTCCAATATTAAGTAATCAATTATGTGCTATGTGGTATTTATTTAATTTTGGCTTACGCAATCGATTTATCGATGTATGTGGCTCTTTTTCCAAGAAAAAGAAAGCCTCAATTGAATTAATACGTTATACACCTAGATTTGATTATTAATAGGACTATTGAATAAGATTTGCATGTGGCTACATGTTTTATACATATTTAATTATGATTATGTATATTTGTTTATTTAGTTGTTTTATTTTTAATTGTACATTACTTGTTTTTGTTTATTAATTGTGTTAGACATGTTTATAAACGAAAAGGGTAATTTTTGAATAGAAAAATAATACGGACTAAATAATGGCGAAATTGATTTGGTTTTTAAGAGTTTAAATTTCAAAGGATTGGTTGATTGATGTTTTTGTACGTAATTGTTAAATAGGCTCGACCGAAGTTTACACACTATAAGATGGGTATAAGGATGGCAACGCATTAAATTGTGGCCTTAGAGAGACAACATTTTGTCTTAACGCTCGTTTGTGTGTAAATTAGACTTACCGAACAACCATTACATCTACACTGTCATCTTAAGGGTGAATTATCCACAATTCCACAATGATTATCCGAAACACTAAGCTTTCGGGCTTATGCAAAAGTACGATATAGTGGACGATAATTGATGGTAATTCTTTAATTGGTGAACCCGATACCTCAATCAAAACTTTGTTATTTTATTCTTAGCAAATTGGTAATAAAAATGTTTTGTAAAACTAATGTTATGAAGTTGTATGCATGCTTCTTCATACATTATTTTGATCACATCAAAATATTAATACCCTTATAAAATTAAGTCGAATGCCATCTAATTAAGAACACTTGAAGTTGTAATTTACGTCATGTGAGAACTTGGCGAGATTGCAATGGAAAGGTAAATTTCATGAATTCATTGCTAGCAGATCAACTGATGTGATGGATTTGTGAGTTTACATTTTTTAAGTTAGACGACTTAAATTGAGTAGTAAGTGAGATCTTGGACTCAAGGCATTAAGATAGGGACTAAACATGCATACAATACAAATGTTTTGTGATTGTAAATCCCATATATCTAGGAATTGGACAAATGTTATGCCAATTACTTGTACGACAAGTTACCTCATATTATACTTTCATTACTAGCAGATCAACTGATGTGATGAAACTATGTTTATGGAGGATCCTAGTTTTCAAGATTATTCTATGGATATGATTTCCTTGGGTATTTTAATTTTCTTGAAAAATTGTATTATAAAAAATACTAATGTTTTGAACTTTCTTTATCTGTAGAAATGGCTCAAACTGATAACACCAACTTTCGTTCTGTGTTCAAAACTTATTTTGAACGAGAAAAATTGACTGGCTCAGAAAATTTCAATGATTGGTATCGTTCACTAAGGATTGTCCTGCGAGTGACTGGTCAACTTGAAATCTTGAAAACGCCTTGTCCTGATGAACCTGTAGGCGAGGCAGCTACTGAAGCTGCTAAGGCCAAATGGAATCTTGATTGTAAGGAACATATTGATGTGGC
>JARVZY010007120.1:0-24342 GCA_030686995.1 Artemisia argyi | reverse complement strand
TCTTTCTCTCTCTAAACATATCTCTTATACATGAAATTATATAAAACTTAGGACCCAACAGTTCCACTAAAAACCAAAGACAGGCACGGAGGTCATACACTAGCACCTCACAAATAGTGTTTAGATACTCACATCTCTTGGGTGTAATAAAGTATATATCACAATAAGGAAATGGAAAACATCTCTCACTACCTGTCATAGCAAACAGATTAACATAGGCTTGGGAAAGGATCAAACCTCCACCACTTGGCAAAAGCACCTAGGATAAACTATCAAAGAGGTCTTTTAAAGGGTTATAACGTTAGGTGTAGGGATATGGAATACACGGTTTTGTTGGATAAAGGCAATATTTACTGGTGGCGAGTTAATCATCTTGGTTAATTACATGTACAAAATGGCGTTGATAAGACAAGACTAGACTCGACTTAAGCTAATGAATTAAAAATAACAAAAACATAAAACAAACATAGAATGAAACGGGGTGGTAGTCCGTATGTTCTTTCTCTTTTCTTTTTATATATTTTTTTCTTTCTCTTTTTCTTTTTCTTTTTCTTTTTTTTCTTATTTTTTTCATTTTTTTTTATTTTTTTTTGCATACACTCTTACCCTTCCATCCAAAATAATACATCATAGGGAATGTACACTCCCCTTACACTTGAATTTTTACATACTTTACAATAAACTAATATAATGACTCGAATCAAGATAATCAAAACACTTGGAGTACTTTTAAGATTAACGCACATATTGGGCTAATATATGATGTTCTTCCCCATTACTCCATAACATAAGTACTTTACCCATGAGTCCCGATCGTTCCAAAACAATATGTACAAGATATGACTCGAATTAGCAACCATGTAATCAATTAGATAATTAACTAAGGGTTTAAACATATAACAATAATGCATTAAAGATGAGTGCATACAAGGAAGGCTAACGCGATTTGGTTGCACATTTGGGTGGGTTGTAAAAAATTATTCCTTTAAGTAAGATGCTTAAAGTTAGAAACGAAAAGATAGGCTCGGAGGGGTGTACTAGGGGTTTCGTGTAATAAAAATGAGTACAACGCTAAGGTGTGGGAAAATTAATGGACTTTACTAGCCAAGTAATATGACTTAAATGGTCTAGTAATTATGATACGGGTTTAACACAAGGGTGATCCTAATGCCTCTTATCATGTAGTAAATCCTACTACACGAATGTAGTCTCACTAGCGGTCTCGGGATGCATCACTAACGCAAGTTCTAGAATCTAAATACTACCGGTACACTCATAAGCTCTAAGGCTTCTCTTAACAAGTCTAGGGGCGAACCTCACTTTGTAGAAGGCCAGTACGAGTCTTTGACGCCCAACTAACGGATGCTAACTAATGCACTTCTTGGATCGCTGGTGCGTTATTTGCATAACGGATGGTCACCAAGTCATACACTAGCGCTGGCCCGTTAGCCAATTAATCTAATACTCGGATGGTCACTAACCTTTTATTGATAAAATTTTTGAGTGGTACGGTTTTTTTTGTGCTAGTCATATAACTCCTATCCATGAGACGCTTGTTAAGGCTAAAGTTTAACTCCTAAATGTTGTAAAAAAATTTAAATTTGGCGCTAAAATTACACAAAAAAGTATTTCTCTTAGTTTTATTACACACCTACCATCAAACAAACAAACTCAAGTGCAATAGTATCCTATAAGGTATCATCATTTACCCTCCCCTTACACTTAGGATTAACATTGTCCCCAATGTTCAATTAAAGGATGTAAAAGTAAAACGGATAAAAGAATGAGAACAAATACTCCCCTGATTCGTTCGATGTGGATAGTGTATCAACAAGGTTAGATCTTCCTCCAAGTAAACATTCAAAGCTTCCCTTCCAGAAATATAAATCATCTTCTTGTCATATATAACATGTTAAACCTGAGAAAACAAACAAGGCAACCTCGCATAAAATCGGCGGCAATCTATATATACTAACAAATCCTAGAAAAGTAGCATATATATCTTAAATTGCTTTCTAGGAATGTAAGGGATATAATGCTTGTGGAATGAATGTTTGCAAATTTCCTGGAGTTTATAAAACTAAAGAATTAACAAAAACTTCAAGACTACGTTAGAAAAACAAAACTCGCAAAATTTCCAGAATTTTAGACGTGACGCCGTCAGCTATTCATTCCTAACGCCGTCAGAAGTGACCTGCAGAAATCTTTTCGTTAAGTTTCCGGAAAATTTCTGGAAAAACTTATGTCCTACTTCTTGGAAAATCCTGCAAAACATCATTATAAGTCGATACAAACATTTGACTCTAACAAATACTAATATACATATTCATTTAATATTGTTGAGTTTAACACCCCCATTTTAGGAACGCAGCGGAAAACATAATGGGGTGCTATATATTAGATACATTGAACAAATATAGTAAACAACTTTTAAAACAAGTCATTTTTAATAAAGGTTCAACTTCATAAGTTATCAAAGTTACATAAGAGGTCCCAAAAGGTTACATGATTTAGAAGTACGTAAAATTATAAAAGTTTTAATCACTTATTAAGTGAAAAGTTTTATTAAAGGATGAGCCATCTTGATGATATTCATTTCTTGCGCCGCCCATCCAAGCAAAAGCCACTTACGGACCTGAGATAAACATGCTAAAAGTCAACATGAAGTTGAGTGAATTCATAGAGTTTAATATGCAAGCAGTTGAATACAAGCATAAAACATAGTTAGACATGTAAAGGCCTTTTACAAGTCAAGAAAAATCAAATTTATAGCATCGAGCTCATGACACCGAACCTTGGCCAGTATAAAATGCCCCTCACAAGGTATTCAATTGCCATTTACCTCAATTCTCAATATTATATGTCCGTTTGACCTACAGTTGTCAAATGAGCGCTACTCACCCGGACAGGCCTGCCTGGCCAGATATGCATATCTATAATACTAGCGTTTACGCACGTAATTAACGGTTCATGAAATTAGGGACTTGGATGGCAAAGGTACTCAATGTCTATAATCAGGTAATCTGGTCAAGCATACCAAAAAGTACTTGTATTCAGTTTGTAAAACTAGCATGTATCCCCCTCGCGAGGTTTATAAAATATATAAGTAAGTAAAGGCGAGGCTATGAACTCACCGAGAATGAAGGAAAATATCAAGGAACAATCAAAAGGAGAACTAGTCACGTGAGCTCTACGATGAACCTAAATAAATATATACTTGTCTTAGTGTTTGAAAGTTAAGTAGGGATGTACTTTGGTTTCTATACTATATAAGTCATAACCTTAATTATGCTTGGTACATATATTCTAAGTGTTCAAAACAATTTAAAAGACATAATTACATAAGTTATAAAATCCTTTTTACACTTTTGAAGTAAAAGCTGTCAAAATTTATATAACATATTCATCTTAGAAATTCCGTCATTTGTAAACCGTAAGTCCAAAAATTACGTTCTTTATATCTACGGAAAGGTATTAATCTGTATCAACAAGTTTTGTGGGTCCCACTATACCAAAAATTACTTAACAGTACCAAAATTACCCATTTACCCACTATATTCACTTCAGAAAACTTTATCATTACTTCAGTCCCACGAAAAGGGCGATATCTAGTGTTTTACAAACCCGATTAATTCCCCGGTTTCGGCCACGTTTAAGTTAAGATGTTATCTAGAACTTTTATTCTTTGATTAACAGAGGTTTATTCACAAAAAAATGACCTTTGCCCGTTTCAAATCTGTTACTCAGAACTGGACATGTTTTACGAAAATGTTTCTAGTTTAATCATCGTAATGAGTTATTTAATGAAATACCCGTCAAAATGACCACAAGACACAGACCTACAACCCCATATTTTTAGTTTAGTCTCAATGTTTACTGATTAGTGCAGTTTATTACATCTTTGCCCCTGATTCAGAATCACAGTTGCATGTTTAGTCCTTTAGGGTTTTTAGTGATCTAGTTTCATGTACCAAGCCTAACCAAGCCCTATAACTTATATATTATACAATTACATCAATAAATAACAAATTTACAGGAGTGAAAAAGAAGAAAAATATAAATACAATGAAACTTTACAAAAGAGTTTCTTACAAAAATAAGATGGACAAGTTTGATGACAAGTAAGGAAGGACTCTAGGCAATCAAATGACACCACCAATGAGAGCACTTGAGACCACCAAGGAGAGCTTCAAAGAACCATGAAAAATCTTCAACCTACTACCACAAAACATTTTGTGAGCCAAAGAAAATATGTAGGAAGAAGAGTACCAAGAAGAGAAAATGGATTTCAAGGATTAAGAATACATTACTTGTACCTTTTCTCTAATCCATGATCACCAAATTTCTTGTCACCAACACTTCTTGGACACTTGAAAATCACCACTCTAGGAACTTTGAAAACTTGTGGAAAATCACCACAAAAACTCTTGAAAATGAAGGCTTGAAGAAGAGAAATGAACCAAGAATAAACTTAGCACCAAGAGACCATCACTTTTAATACAATCTTCAAAAGAAAAATAGAACACCAAAGGTGTGTTTGGTCTTGATGGGTCACGGCAGCAGCAACACAAGAAGGAGAGCAGAATTTTGGGTTTGTTTGCATGTAAAAGTTAGAGTGAGATGAGATTTGGTGGTGATAAGAACTATGTTGTGTTTTTCTTACTACTTGTAAGAGTTGGTAACAAGTGTAGGACACTTGTACTAGAGGATCATGCACACCACAAGAAAATTCCACATAAGAGGGGAGGGAAAGAGCATTAGTGCAGAATGTTTGTGATATAATTTGTTATTAGATGTATTGTGTAGTTTATTTTGCTTCCGGATGTTTAAAACGTGGAGTTTTTAAGACGCGTAACGTAATACCGGGTATAAATAAAATGTAAAACTTGTAAAAATATTAAAACTTATTATCATAACTTATTTGAGTAATTTAGATGAGTGGTGAATTCTTTGGAGGGTTTAAACATCGTTAAAATCGAAACCATGAGTTAAAAACGCGTTTGGTGAAACCGGTTCTTGATAAAAGTGATGTAAACTATAAAAATGAAACGACAAGTATAAAACTCACTTGTAATCATGAAAATAGGTTAAAATGCATAAAATATATAGAATCATCATAGTCTAGGGTTGGTTCATGTTGTTAAAACCATAAAACATAAATTTAAATTGCGTAAAATGTAAAAGGTGCAAGGTTTACGTAAAAATGGAAAAAGTGAATTTATGACTTTTAAAATAGGATTGTAAGGAAACAATGGTGCATAGAAAGTGTAGACTGGACATAGTATAGTCGTGGTTGAATGAATTGGACGTGTTATGACGTACACGGATAGCTTCCGACGAAATTAATTATATAAAAACAAAGAATTGTTAAATAATAAGAATATTAAAATTAGTGACATGAAATTTTAGAAATGTCACATTGAGAATCATGATCAATTTTCGTTCTTAGAAACAAATTTGGGGTTTCCCCTTACACTTAGCTTTTGCAAAATACCTTTATATGAAGTTAAGACGAAGTTAAACAACAAAATAAAGCATTTTCACAATTTAGTTTGAAACATGATCTACCAACAATAAAAATAAAGCATGCATACGGAAGCAAATAACAATCAAACAAATAAAAATCACACAAAACATGGGTTGCTTCCCAAGAAGCGCTTTTCTTTATTTACGAGTCTTGTAGCTAGACTCAAGGTCATGGGCTATTACATGACCTCATCATTGGTCTCATTCTCTAGGTCATCTCTAATCTTAGTTTTGTATTCCGGACCTAGTTGCAAACATTCCTTGTAGAAACCAAGTATTCTATTCATGACATAATCTACTCCCCTACGTTTGTCCTCATCATTCCTATAATAAACCGCTTGCTTGTGTTCCTTTTCTATGTTTGATAGAAGGCGGTATTGTTCAATCCTATAGGGCATTTGGTAAGCAATCTCATCATTCTCTTCCTTGAATCAAACTATCGCTAGGGACGGGTCATAACTCATCTTGGAGGCCTCAACAAATGGTTTTCCGAACACCACTTGACTTAGGCAACCATCTATTACCGGACGAATATCTTCTACAATCACAAATTCGGTAACATAAGTGAAGTTTCCTACAAAGACATGTAATCCTTTCACTCTTCCTACAAAGTTGCTCACCCAATTCGTGTTAGGCATCATCCTATATCCAAGTTGCATCTTCATTACCCAATTATAATAGGTCCTAGTCATGATGTTTATTGGAGACCTAAGATCGATGTAAGCTTTCCACACATGCATATGCCCAATGTTGCATGGTATGTTAATGTTAGAGGGATCTCCTACTTTAATGAGGGGTGAACCAAGGATGTATGGTGTCTTGGGGTCATCGAATAAATCCTTGTGATATTCCCGTTCTTCCTTGGTAGGTGACTTATCAAAGTACTCTTCTACGTTTTATACCTCCACTAACTTTTCATCCTTAATATCCTCAACTTTCTTACCATCATCCTTAGTCCCGGTTTCTATCCCAACTTCATCCTTGTCACTATCTTCTATATTCTTATCTATTGGCTTAAGGGTGACAACGTTGACAAAGTGGACGTGTTTGGATGATTAGGGGTCATTAATTTGGATTCCGCTACTAGTGTCCCTAGTGTCCTACCTAGGTGTAGTTAGCACTTGGTTGTTGAGGGCTTTCAAAAAGTTTTCAATCTTATTGGTCATCTCCGTTTGTTGTTGATTGAATTCGGTTTCAAATTTAGCTATGCGAGCTTCTTGAGATGCTATAAATTTGGACATCAATCCTTCAAGATTATTGGTACTACCATAGTTATTAGGAGGATTGTTGTTGAAAGTACGGTCAGATGGTGGACCGTTTGGTTGGTAACGATTAGACGGATTGGAAGAATTATTTTGGGGCATGTTTTGGTTTTGCTTCCACCTAAGGTTCGGGTGATTTTTCCAAGAAGAGTTGTAGGAATCACTGTAAGGGTTTGGCTCGGGTTTGAAAGTGTACCACTTGTCTCCCGCTTCGTCGGTACGGGAGGATGCGTAGTTCGTAAAAGCTTGTACGGGGAGTTCCACGCAATCACGAGTGTCATGGGGACCACTACATAATTCGCATGAGGAAGTGATTTTGTTCACTTGGCCTAAAGGTTTAGGAGGTTTGTAAGATTTCATGAGAAACTTGACTTGGTCCTCAAGTTCCATGATCCTACGGTCGGGATTTCTAGAATTGTTCGAAGGCAAAGATATTGCCTTGACCGTTTTGTTCAAATCATGGGGATCATTCCAACTTTCATTGTCATAGAGATCAAGATCTTCTATGAGTTCCTATGATTCTTCCGCACTTAGATTACGTAGCTTGCCACCGGCCGATTGGTCAATGGTTCACCTTGTGGAGAGATCGATATGGTCATAGAAAGTTTGGACTTAGAGCCAAAGATCTATGCCATGATGAGGGACTTTTTGGAGTAAGTCCTTGAAACGAGTCCATGCTTCATATAGAGTTTCACATTGACGTTGTTGGAACATCAAGATATCATTTCTAAGCTTGGTAGTTCTCCCCAATGGGAAAAATTGAGCAAGGTAACGAGTGGTGAGATCATCCCATGAGGTGATGGATCCCACGGGTAAACGCTCAAGCCATTGACTAGCTTGATCACGTAAAGAGAATTGGAATAGGCGTAATCGGGTCGCCTATCTAGTTGCAACATCAAGGTCTATGGAATCTACGATTTTAAGGAAATATTTGAGATGTTGATTAGGATCTTCGGAACGAAGTCCATGGAATGCACATCCGCTTTGCACCAACCGGATGGTTTCGGATCGCAAGGGATACACATTGGCTCCTTGGGTGAGCTCAATGGTGTTTTGATAGCCTTGGTGGCTAGGTCGGAAATACTCTCCTAAAGTTCAGGGCCTAGGAGCTTGGTTTTCTAGTGGTGGGTTTTGTGGGTGGTTTTGAATTGGTGGGTTGATACGTTCAAAGATGTTACCACCTTCCATGATTTCGGATGGTAAAGGTTACGAACAAAGACACAAACAAATAAGATAGACTAAAGAAAACCTAAAAATAAAAATAAAAATCTTACTAGAAAGGAATCTTGCAAGTAGACCTAATAAAAAGAAATCCTAACCTAGACAATAACTATTCCCCGGCAACAGCGCCAAAAACTTGATGCGTGGGAATTGCACCCTCACAAAAGGTTTTACCTCTCAAGGGATCTTGAGAAGCTTACAACCCCCACCAGGCAGTGTACCTGATCATTGTAGTATAGTATAGTGACAAGTACTTGGGGATTGATCGTTCAACTCAGGAATAGTGTCGCTAGGATTAGAAAGCCTACTAAACTAGGTCTAAAGGTGAAGGATGATTCTTTTTGTATTTTTATAATTTTATGAAAGCAAGTAAAATCTTGGGTTTTGAAGGAGTGGGCGGAATTAGTTGCTAGCCAACTAACCTAATTTATCTAAAGATGCAATCAAAATAAAATAAAAGAAATGAAAATAAAACTATTTATACAAATGTGGTGGTGACAATAATGAGGAAAATTGTGTTTACTTAGATTTCATTACTCCCTAGATATCTTTTACAGGTTGATAGCTTGTTACAATTGCATGGATGACGGGTCATATTCCTTAATACTAGTCGTAGGGCCGTGTACAATATTCCCTAACTTTATAGGATCCTACTTCACTCCTATGTCGAAACCTTAGAAGCTCCTAACATGGGATCATTAGAATTCTCCTACGCATTAAATACAACCAAAAATCATAATACACCTCCGATCATGTTTCTTAAGACGTTCAAGCAAGTTACCAATGGAAGTCTGCCAGTTTTCTTAAGCCTAACGTCGAATACAATCATCTGTAACAATTATAAACAAACAATCAACCCATAATTAATATCTAGGTTTCACTACATCTAAGCAAACATAAGGGAAATCTAGCCTAGCATGTTAAATAGAAGAAAAGTGTAAGATATAATCAAACAACACATAGACATATTGATTGATTTCAAAGAGTACTTATCTCTAATTGAACATGAAAGATTCAAAGGGTTGAAACCCTTGAATAAGCTGGAAAATTTGACCTAGAGTTTTTTCCCCCAAAGTTGCACACTAATGAATAAAATTTGGAAAACTATATATAGATTTTACAGGGTGACGGCGTCATGTGTTAATTTGTGACACCGTCAACTCGCCCCCATAATGAAATCGTATTGCCTAGATCAGCTTGTGACGCCGTCAGGTGTATTTTACTTCTTGGCCATCACCAATACTTGGACCATGATGGCCTTGGGTGACGCCGTCATCTCCTATGAACAAAACTCTCTGGATCGTCACGTGTATTTTCCACTTCCACCTCTTTTGTAACTCTTGACGCCGTCATGTGGAGAGTTGTGACGCCGTCAGGTACTGTTCCCAGCAAGGAAAATTGAGACTTTGCCGTTTTCTTCACTTTTATGCTCCAAAAACGTCCAAAATGCTTCCTTTTCTAGATTTCTCTCCAAAAGTACCTCAAATGACAAAAGGAACGATTTAGGGCAATATTTGATCAAATAATCTCGAATTCGGGCTTAAATGACCCCTTAAAAGCGGTTCACTTTTCGCCTCATCAATAGACAGGATTCTTCACTATACAAATTGTACTCTCATTATCAATATTGATGGGAGTATTCTTGAAGTTGAATCCATAATCCAAAAGTTGATTCTGTAACCAAAGCACTTGGCCATAACAACTTGCAGATGCAACATACTCTGCTTCTGTAGATGAAGTTGCTGCAATTGTTTGCTTTTTACAGTGCCATAAAACTAATCTTCTTCCAAGATATTGGCATCCTCCAGTAGTTGATTTTCTGTCATAATTATCACCAGCATAGTCACTGTCTGAAAAAGATTTCAAATGAAAAGGGGACTCTCTAGGATACCACAACCCTAGCTAGGTTGTTGCCTGAGATACCTAAAAACCCTCTTGACAGTATTCAGATATGAAACTTTGGGTTTAACCTGATGTCTTGCACATAAACACAAAACAAAGTAATATCTGGCCTAGATGCAGTCAATTACATTAAACAGCCAATCATTGATCTATATAGCTTGACATCAACATCCTCTCCATCTTCATCTTTTCCCAAGGGTTTGTTAGCATCAATGGGACTAGAAGTTGGCTTCACAGTAGTGAAGTTAAATCTCTTTAAAATATCTGAAACATACTTATCTTGACTTATAAACATTCCACTGCTTGATTGTTGAACTTGAAGTCCCAATAAGAATGTCAATTCTCCCATGGAATTCATTAGAAATTATTTCTGCATAAGCTGCTCAAACTCTTTCACCATAATATCCTTTTTGTCTCTTTTGATAAACAAAGTCTTGTCAATGGCACCTCTCCTGTAACCATGTTGCGATAGAAAAATGGAGAGTCTTTCATACCAAGTTCTAGGTGCTTGATGTAGACCATAAAGAGCCTTAACTACCTTGTAGACCTTGTTTGGATGTGCAGGTTATTCAAAACCTAGAGGTTGTTTAACATAGACCTCCTCTGTGATAGTGCCATAAAGGAAAGCACTCTTAACATCCATTTGATACACAGGAAAGCCCATATATGATGAAAAATCCAAAAACAACCTTATGGCTTCAATCCTTCCACAGGAGCAAATACTTCATCATAGTCTACCCCTTCTTCTTGTCTGTAGCCTTGAGTAACTAACCTTGCTTTATTCTTGATGACATTCCCTCTTTCATCTCTTTTAACTCTAAAGACCCATTTTGTACCAATTAGTCTCTTACCATTAGGTAGATCACATAACACCCAAACTTCTTGAAGCTTGAATTGTAAGAGTTCTTCTTGCATGGGTTCAACCCAACTCTCTTTAGCTAGTGCTTGAGATACTGTCTTAGGTTCTTCTTGAGATAGAAAGCAAGCAAATAAGCAAAATTGCTGATCCTTGTGATTCACCCTATTTTGTTTAAAAACAAAGCTAAGCAAAGAAGTATGTTGTTGAGACAGATTCTTAGCTTTTGTTCTTGTAAGCACTCATGAGGTAGAAGGTCCAATTATCTTACTAGTAGGATGATCTCTATGAATTCTTAAGGTAGGGGTTGGTGATACAGCAAGATTGTCTTCCAAATTTGTAAAATCAGGATCTTCATTGGAATCTGAGAAAATACCTTCCTTTTCCAACTCATCATCAGTATCTTCTAAGGCAGGAATGGTTGGATCATTTAAATCATCAGCATTGTTCTAATTGGATGTATCTAAGACACCTGAGGTACTTTCAAATGGTGGAGCAGCACTTTCATGCAAAGTATTGTTCAAGTGATCTGTGTCTTTAGACTTCTTCTTCTTTTCTGCCTCATAAGCTTTCCTTTGATCATCTTCATAAGATTTTGCAATTGTTTCTTGAAAAAGCATCCTATTAAGTTCATCTTGGATGGCTTGATCTTCATCAGATACTGTGGAGTTTGGCTTAACAGTACTTTTAAGTTCAACAGTACTTTGAGGTTCAATAGTACTTTTCTTCTTTTCACTATTTTCTTCATCAATAACATCTTCAGATCTCATATTGACTCCATGAACAATGTATTGTAATTCTTCATTGTAAACAACTTGATTTTCTTCTCCAATCAGGACCTTTACCTTTTTGATTTCCTTGATCTTCTAGAAACTCAACATGAAGACATTCTTGAACCTTCTTGGTAGCCCTGTTGTATACTCTGAATCCTTTACTATTGGTACAATAACCCAATAAGTATCCTTCATCAGATTTGCCATCAAATTTTCCCAGAGTATCAACAGTATTTAGAATAGTCAGTGGACATCCAAAAGGTTTCATAAACTTATTATTTGGTATCTTTCCCATAAGTAACTCATAAGGTGTCTTCATCTGAGGTTTTGTAACTGATACTCTATTCAGCACATAGCAAGCAGCACTTATAGCTTCAGCCTAAAATGGAACAGGTAATTGAGAATCTGCAAGCATTGTCCTTGCTGCTCTTATCAAGGTTCTATTCTTCCTTTCTGCAACTCCATTCTGTTGTGGGATTCTTGCAATACTAAATTCTCTTTTAATTCCCTTGTTGGCACAAAAATCATCCATAAGCTTATTCTTGAATTCAGTCCCATTATCACATCTTATGGATCTCACTTTGAGTCTCAGCTGATTTTCAAGTGCTATTATGAGATCATGAATAGCATCAAAATTTTCATCTTTGAATCCCAAGAAAAGACCCAACTAAATCTGCTACAATCATCTGTTATAACCAAATAGTACTTCTTCTTGTTTAAGCTTGCAACTGAAACAGATCCATATGCAGCAATTCCAAAGGCTCTCTAACATTTCTTTCTTCAATCTTTTTCCATGAAGCCTTGTGTTGTTTACCCTTCTTACAAGCCAGACATGAGTGATCATTCTTGTAAGTTTTAGAAGGTAAACCTCTAACTGAATTGCCTTTGACCAACTTGTTGATATTCTTGAAATTCACATGGCCTAATCTTCTGTGCCATTGATGTGCTTCCTCCATTGTTTCCTTTGCTACTAAACATGTTGCATTTTCAATAGCCTTGATGTGCTTCATGTCTATGTTGTACACATCATTGGTTCTTGGTGCTCTTAGCATCACCAAGTTTTGATCTTCTAACTGAAACTAAGGGGAGAGTATAAGACATTCTGTGTCAAGGAATAACACAGGATACTTCTTGTCACAGATCTAAGAAACTGACAAAAGATTGAATTTAAGCTCCTTCACATATCTAACATTCTCAAAATCAATGTTTCCAGCCTTGATAGTTCCTTTGCCAGTGATTTTCCCTCCATCAGGATCATTCCCAAAAGCAACTTTTCCTCCAAAATAAGCCTTAAAATCTGACAAGAGCTCCTTTTCTCCTGTCATGCTTCCAGAGCAACCACTATCAACAATAAGATGATCTTTAAGCTCCTCTTCTGGGTTGCCCTGCATAAAAATGAAAAGGGTTAGTTTCTTTTAGGAACCCAAGCCATTACTGACTTGCGTTCCCCTTGTGGAGTGACATACTCATATTCTTTGAGTATGTAATCACCACTGTCTTTGAAAACATGATCAAGTACTAATTTTTTTGTTTCCAAAACTTTTTGTTGATTTTTATCAATACTCCCTTTTTCACCCTTATTCTCTGAAAGTACTATTTCTTCCCCAGCAGTACTTTCTTTCTTAACCCATTTAGTTGTAACTTTTGGAGTTGGGTTCTGTGTTCCAACAGCTTTTCTTGAGTTGTAAGGCCTTCTAGGTTTGTAAGAATTGAATCTTCTCGGTCTTACATTGGAGTTTTTGCTACCAGTACCTTGATTGGGTGAAAACCTAGGAGTATTTTGAGAAGGTACTGCGTCACCAGTACTTTGTGAAGTGACTTTTGAGGGTACTAGTGGTTTGGAAAAAGTTATTTTCTAGTGAGGGTACCTATAGTTTTTAGAGAAATTGCTATGGTTAACCCTATTTGAGTAATTCCTAACTGGTTTATTCTCCCTTGGTCTATTCTCCCTGTGATTATGATTTGCTGATCTGGTCTTTGGGTATTTTCTTAAGTATTCTGAGTGAAAATCACGGTCCTTAATCAAATGGTGAGGAGTATAACATACATAACAAACCTTTGGTCCCATATTTCCAAATCCTCTTCCAAAAGGTTTTCTAAAATTAGCAGTATTTTGAAAAGATTTTCTTGAAGGTACTGCTGAATGATCTGCAGTACTTTGAGAAGTTTTTGGATGTACTGCTTGTTTTGAAAACACCTTATCACTCCCTGAACCCTTGTTATCAACCCTAGGTTTCTCAACATCATCCCCTAAGGACTCAGAACTAGATTGACTTGAATTAGATTGACCTTTAAGTTTTTTTTAAACTCTAAATTGTCTACTCCAAAACAAGAAATATCTCTCCTAGGTGGTTGAAAACTACCAGGGGGATTAGGAACTGCATTGTAGCCCTTATCTTTCTTATATTCAGGAGGTGTTGGACTAGGTGATTCCTCATCACTAGATGTGTTTTATTCTAAGCTTATGAATTCTTCATCACTAGTTGAGGTGTCCTTAGAAAGAATTAGTTCCTTACTCCTAATTGGAATCTCCTCTGAACTACTATCATCATATCCTAGGCCAGTTTTAATGTTTGTTGTTCTTTGTTTTTCAACAAAAAGAACATGTGACAGACCTGATTCTTTCAAACTAGCAAGTTTTTCTAACAACTTATCTCTTTCACTTGTGATCTTTTCTAGTTCAGACACCTTACAACCTAGCTTCCATTCACTTAACTTTAATTGGTAATCTTGTTGTTGATATTTTTCTGCCCAAGCTACTTCATTGTTTTCATGAGTATGGAGTTGGCTTCCATTGACTCTAAAGTCAATTGGTAACCATCTATCTCAGACCTAGCCCTTTGAAAATTATCTCTTTCTTTCACATATTCACTAAGTAACTTTTGATAAATATCATTACACTTAGAGCATACCTCAGAGATAGTGGATGAACTTGGTGAAGTAGCTATCATAGCAAGCTGAAGAGGATCTTCCTCAAATTCCATGCTCCAATCAAAGCTTCCTAGATCATATCTTGATTCAAAAGCAGCATATCCAAGTTCCTCATCAAAAGTTATGCTCCAATCTTTCAATCCAACCACAGAATAGGTTAGAGGTTCTTCAACAAATTCATTGGTCCAGTCAACATCTGATAGATTCTCTTGAGCCACCAAAGCGTTTGGTTTTGGTTCAGTAATAAGAACCTCTTTTCTTTCAACCTTTGGCTTTTCCATAAGTCTGTTTGCCTGATACTTTGCAAACTTGCATTCTCTTGCAAAGTGTACAGTCTTTTGACAATTAAAGCACTCAATCTTGGATTTATCAAATACTATACCCTGCTTAGCCTTGAAATCTATACCTCTTCCTTTCTTGTTCATGAACTTATTGATCCTTGCTGTGATCATTGCAACTTGCCATCTTATGTCAATTTCTTCAAGAGCATCATCATCAATTTGCAAAATATCTTCTTGATAAGTAACAGGTAGAGTAGCTTGCTGAGCAAAGAAGGAACATAGAACATCATCTGAGTTGGTGTTGTTTGATGGTGATGAAGTGGTAGTTCTCAAGGTTGTGCAAGGACGCTGTTTCTCAACAGCAATACTTTGGTAAGTAGTACTTTTGGTGGAAGTACTGCTTTTGTTTTCAGAAGATACAAAGGCAATGTTTTGAGATTTCTGATGTGAATTTGATCCCATAATACCATTCATCTGATGCTCATACACCTTCAGATTGTTGTAGAGATCATCAAAGTCCATAGAATCCAAACCAGGTTGTCCCCTGATCATATTAGCCACCACATGCCATGTTGATGGCAAACTCCTCAAGAACTTCAAGTTTTCATCTTCAACAGATGCTTCTGCTCCATACAATTCAAGCATACTCAGAAGATTTTGGAATCTTTCATAGGCAGAATCAAGATCTTCTCTTTCACCAACAGTGAATGTTTCAAACTGTTGCTTCAACAAGTTTCTGTGCATCTTCTTGGAAGCATCATTACCTCCAATTTTTTTCTTAATTGCAGCCCATAGTTGTTTTGCATCCTGAGCATCATGAAAACTTCAATAGGTGGTGTAGGTTGTCCTGGGAGTGCAATTGGTTCATCAATAACCATATTACCATTGACTATCACATCCCATAGAGCATGCTCTGTGATAGCAATGTACTGTCTCATCTTCATAGACCATAGATCATATTCTTCCTTCTTAACAATAGGAATTCTGACTGCACTAATGGAAGGAGCTGGTGCAGGTTCTGTTGACATTTTCTAGGGTTTGTAGTAAAATTGGTTTAAAGGTTTTCTTCTTAATCAGAGTTTCCACACAAGCTCTGATACCACTTGTTGGATCGATATACTCTGATCAAACTACTTTGTAGCTTGTAAGGTTTTAACAATATTGAATAACTTCAACACTATTAATATTGAAACACTATTAATATTCAACACTACTAACACAGAGCTTAAGAAGAACTTTATATTAAACCCAACTTGAACCTGCTTTGATTACACAGATTCACTAACAATCCCTAACTTTCTAATATTGTAATCTCTAAAACATACGTACTCACTAATACCTCCTAAGGCTCCTTTTATGGACACAAGGAAAACCTTAAGTCGGTTTACAATACTTGAACGACAAATAATCTATCTCTAACTTATTCTAGAATATTATAATAATATTGCATTACAATCCTTAAACGATATTGCTTATTAGTCCTTTGTCTTTAGAATTACTTTGAATAATCTTCATGCACGAGCAGTACTTTGACCATGTTTAACCATAAGCAGCACTTTGATCTTTGAGCAGTACTTTGACACAGCAGTACTTTGAAATATAGAAGTACCTTGATCTTCATATCCCAACAAATCTCCACTCGGATCAGTGGATATGGTAGCAACAGAAAACCGTGCAACATGGGTAATTCTTGATCTGTAAGTAGCTGCTGTTATTCACACACACACACTGTATTATGTATCTTAAATTATGTTTGGTACCTACACGTTTATGTTGCATTTTGAAAATGAACCTTTGAGGAGGCAGTAGGTGTTGCGTCACAAGCATTTAAGGTTGATCCAAGCCAGGAGATTTTTAGTGTAAGTTAGTTTTCGTCGTACATAGACTCTAAAGTGCTAAGTTTTGGCGGTTTTCCATTTCATGTATTTTTCAATGTTATGAGTTCATTCCTTCTTTCAGGGAATTGACGCAACATCTATTTCGCAGGTCAAGAAGAAGGCGTAGCCGTACCCGTAGTAGGAGCATGGGCTCATATAGGCACCATACTTATGAAGAAAGGGGATATCAAAGCCATAATAATAGCCGGCGGGTCAAAGCCATGAGAGATTTAGAGCTAATGATCATCGAATCAAGTATGTTTCCAGATTTTCTATAAATAAAAAAACAAGTTAGAGGTGGAAGATGTGCATGTTACGGGTAAAAGCAGGGGCTGGGTTAACCCGTAAAAACTTCGCGTCAAAAAAATCTTTAACATTTTTTTAAATCATACATGAGCTTACTTTGGACGACTTTCGACATTCAACCTCTTTGCTTTCAAGTTCCTGTTTTATCTATAACTATTTGACATATATCCGAAGTTAACCCATAATAAGTAAAAGGGTCCATATTTCAACCTCTAGATCAAATTCTTTTTAATTTAATTAGCATAAAGTTGCCACATGGGTAGGTTATTGATCGCTATTTTGATATGATAGACACGACGGGCTGCACGCCAAATTGTAAGAGAAAATGTTCGGATGATGTCGACGTTTGTCCGACGGGTTTGTAGAAAAAGATGCGCCATGACGGGCTTGGAGATTTCGCCTTCAGATTTTTTGTGCATTGTTTGCATACATGTTGTGTGTTCATCTATGTAAGACCTTTTTATGTTGGTTTTGTAATACATAGCAGGTTGCGGTGTTCAAGGGCATTTGGTTAATGAGGTCGAGCAGGTAATTTCTTGGCTATTCTACATTCATTGAATCATTGCTTTTGTCTCACGTTTAAAAATTGGTTGTTTGCAGTCTTTGTGTTCCAGGTTAATGTTTCAGTAAGTGTGGCATTGCACGTTGTGGACAATGTTTGTGCGCCTAATGTGCCCGCTTCTGTCAGCAACTCTCGCGTTCCATTTGTACCACCACTTCGAGATAGCGATGATTATATGACCACCTCCTCCCATGGTTGGTTTTTCATTGCCTTTAAATCCCGTTTCTCATCTTGCATTATCGTCATTATGGCTGCTTTTTAATTATGCTTCTAGTATTAGAATTTCTTTCGCATAAAATTGTTGAAAATAATTCCTAGTGTTAGGTCATACACAAATGGGTAGTCAGCCAATGACATTGGATTTTGGGGCTGGTCTTATTCGTCATGAAGCAACAGTGGAATATGATGGTTTTGAATGGTCTGATGACACAGTTGGCCAGGTCGGAGTTGCTTAGTTATCTGTAGCAGGTACACTTGATGCTACAAGCTGTTAAATGTTGTCCTTCTGTGTTATCGCAATGGTTAATGATATCATACCTATTGAAATTTCAGGCAGCAGTAGAAATGTAGGTGGGTCTTGGAAACGGAAACACACATTCTTCAGGTGATTTAGGTGCCTATATTCATATGTGATCCAATACTTTTGAAAAACCCTGTCACATGGATATTTTTTTCTATAAAAACATAAAAATTTCAGGTGTAAGGCCTGTTCAACTATCCCGTACGCATGTTCAGAATCCAACATTCGCCACACGTTCATCGCAGCCATCTGAGGCATCGTCAACTGCCCATCGGTCAATGGCTCATCGCCAAACATCTGATCAAAGGCCTTCACAAAGAGCTCGCAGAGAGGCTACTAATGCACCATTGTACAACCCTTCATCTCAGACATCCCAAACATCAACACCTGTTATGACAACTACTAAAACACCCATGCCAATGCCAGTTGACCATGCTACTCCTTCGCATATAGATATTCCAGACCCATGTGCAACGACCCGCTCATCAGCACCATTGCGTCGTACAGGTTTTTTTGAGACTGTCTATTACTTTGACGTGTTACTTTCCATGTACTGTATACATTTCATTTCAACATGTGATTTGTCTATTTACTTTCATTTCTTTTTTAATACTCATTGAAAAGTTACAATTTTTACCTACTATTAGTATTTCAACACATTCAATCTGCAATTGTCTGAAGGGAGTTATTCAAAGATATAGAAGAAGGCCCCTCCGGCCACAATGCTTAAAACGTGAACCACGAATGACACCATAACGGAAGTTCCACCGGCCTCCAGGAACGTAAAAGTAAACCCCTCTATGTAATGTATGTGATGTTCGTAGGTGATCCAATATGTAGTATGTGCAGTAAGTAGGAGTAAAGTACAATCACAAACAACGAATAATAGAGTGAACGCTCCCACCACAACGCTACCAAACATATAAACAGGTATATCGCACATGTATAGAGGCCCTCGCCGCAACGCGGCGGGTTCCCTCTCCTTGTTGGATAAATCAAGACCCAAAAATTTACAGTTTTTTTTTATTTATTATTTTTTTTAACATAAAAATTCTACAGCTTAGTGCATAGAAAATTCAAAATACCAACTTAAAAGATGTAACTATTAGGAACATGGAATTCAACTTGACAAGTAAATTTGAAAGATTGGGACTGACTCGCCTTAAACTAGTTATCTTTTATTTCTCAACCACTTGTGAATGGTCGATAGTAAAGTCAAAATAATCAAAGGCAAATGCAAAAATCCAAGGAGTATAGTGTTTCCCCGGGTCGTTAATGTCCCAACGAGGCTGCGATGGTATTATAGACGAAACTGTGATCGGTGATTATGAACAGGTAAAGGGTATAAATGTGTGTGTGTGATTAAATTAGGGTTTTATAAAACTAAATAACTTAAATAAACTAACTATTTAATTAATTATTATTATTTAATAACTAATTACTTATTTAATTAACTAATTATATTGATTTAAATTATTAAAAATACTAAAAAGACTTAGATAATTAAGAAGATTTTTATAAATCTAATTAACCATCACAGGAATCCTAAAAAATTATAAAAACTTTATTTTAACTATTTTTAAACTAGTTTACTAATTATTATTCTAAT
Source organism: Artemisia argyi (assembly GCA_030686995.1). Taxonomy (NCBI): domain Eukaryota; kingdom Viridiplantae; phylum Streptophyta; class Magnoliopsida; order Asterales; family Asteraceae; genus Artemisia; species Artemisia argyi. The sequence goes on along the minus strand of JARVZY010007120.1, from coordinate 4,716 downwards.
TATTATTTAATTACCAATTAAACTATTTAATATATGAAAACTAGTAAATGAACAGTAAAAATTCTAGAAAAATTACTAAAATTATATTATGACTTATAAAAGCTATAAAAAAATATAAAATCTAGGTGTTGCTTTATAAAAACTAATTATGCTATTTATAACTTAATTATTGATTAATTACTAATAAAACTATTATTAAAACTAATAAATATCAAATGATAATATAAAAATCTAATAAAATTACTAAAAATACTTTAATATAAAAGGAAATTAATAAAAATATAAAAATACAACTTACTTAATAAAAATCTAAAAATGAAAATTAAAATTAAATTAAATTAGATAGAAACTATCACTTATTTTTATGTTGGTTTTTCTTGATTTTTCTTTTACAAAACTATATTATACCTAAAAATAACTAACTTTAATAAAAACAACTTTTTTACAACTTATTAATAAGCACTGTGGAAGCTTATTTCTTCCACAGTTGACCACAGTTGACTAAATGAGCAAATAAGCTCAAATGAGCTTATGTGGGACCCACCTTGGTTTATTCTGGTACTAATAAGTGAGTTGGACTTGTCTAAGCTAAAAATGGCCAAATAAGCTCAGTAGATAAGCTGATAAGCCAAATTAAGCTAATCCAAAACTCAAATAATACTCAGAATGGGGACAGGGTTCAAGGCTTATTCTAGGTGGGGTCCACTGGGTGCTAGGTCAAACTAGTGGTCAATCCTAAGAGTCTACTAGGAGGGGGGTTGTAAGAACCTAAGATTGAGGTCTGGGGCCCACTGAGGTGGTCACAAAACACCACCAAAGGTGATGGTGTTGGCCTGAGCTGCTGATGCAGGGCACACCTTTGCCCTGCAAGTGAGTTTGAGGGTAAGTGGGGCCCACAGGAAGGATCCTAAAAATACAAGCTAAGTGGGATTCAAAAGATAAGCTGGTATAGTGCTAAACCTAAAAAGCTCAAAGCTTAAATCCTACTACACAAATCTACAAAATTCCTTGAAATATTGAGATTTTCAGCTTATATGAATTTTGACTTTTTAACTAAACTAAGACAGTTGACTAATGTGAACTTCTATCTAATCCTATTGACTGAATATGATGTATGAAGTTAATATGAAACTATTATAAGCTAACTTAACAAGTTTTACAGCTATAGTGAGGATTTGGCTTCCTAATCTTCTATCAGTGGATCTGTGAAGAGATCATGAGGTGAATTTGACTTTCTAATGAACACACACAAGTTTCTATGGTTTGTCAGACCAAATAAGACCTAGCATGATATCAAGCAAGCAAAAACAACAATTCAAACAACTTAAAGCACAGCTAAACAGCTTGATCCAAACACACCCTTAACTATACCAATTTATGATTTTCAAAGCTAATGATGATTTTAAGCTACAACACAGATTCAAAACACTAAATTATGATATTTTAAGATCAAATGAACATGAATCAATCACAACACAAGCCTATACCTCAGATTTGTCAAAAATGAGTTACACACTGTGAGATTTTTGATTAGAAGTACAAATGAAATTTAATGAACAAGTAACTTGTTTTAAACTATATTATCAGAACAAATATATAATAAACACTTAAAAACACTTAATCAAACAGTAACAAGCATTATCAAACTAAAAAGCATAAGATAGAAATATTGCTTACAAAATGGAATCGACTGAGAATCAATGAACCATGAACATATAACCAATCCTAACAGGTCTCCACAGACCCACTAACCCAGGGCAATCCATAAGCCACCCTGCTCCAGCTTCTTTACCATTGATCACCTATTTTTTTATTTATTTCCTATTTAAGTCTAATTTTTTTATATTTATTTATTTGTGATCCTAGACTGAGTTAAAAGTTACTAATAGCTTTGAAAAGCTATCTGAGGAGCTTAAGTGAACTTGTGAGTCCTTAACATCAACAATTAACAACATTAGATAAATATGAGATTTTAATGAAAACTTGCATAAACTGAGAATCAACTTGAAACTTGAAATTGTCTTAAATTAAATATTGAAATACATGAAATTAACTGAGAACAAGTGTTTTAATTGAAATTACAACTGAAAATAAAGTTTAAACTACCTACTGCTAAGTTACACTACTACTACACTACTCCTAAACTAATAATCTTTACTTCTGCTCCCTTTTCTTCTTTATAGAGTTTTTCTGAGCTTGTGGGACCCACTGGGGTGTTTCCCACCATTCCCCAGCCGTTGATATGGTCAATCTCATCCAGGCCGTTTAAATTAGTTTCTTGGCGCCAAAGTCTCCACAGGGAAACGTGGAGGGTTTTACGGCATTAATTTGGTTTGGGAGGTAGTGGAGAGTTGGGGTAATTGCGTGGAGAGGTGGGTGATGAGGTGGAAGGCCAGGTGTAGGGTGGTATTGGTTGCAGAGGTGGAGGGTGGTATTGGGGAAGAAGGCGGTAAAGGGGTGGTTTGACTGGTTTTTATTATAAAGGGTGGACTGGGCTGTTGGACTTGGGCCAGAGAAAAGAATGGAAGGGGTGGGCTTGGTGTGTTTGGGTTTAGTTTGATTTTGGGTTTAATAATAATAGGGTCCGGTTTGGTTTTAGGTATTAAATCACAAGGACCAAAGTTGTAATTAGGGAAATTATAGGGACTGAATGTGACTTTCCCATATTTATTAAAAGGCCATATTGATCATTCATGAATAGTACAAGGCTACTTTTGATAATTTCCCATTATTTTATATCCGAGGACCTTTTCTGTCAATTCACCAAACTTCAGGGACCAATTATGTAATATCACCAAACTTATCACCCAAGGACCATTCCTGCAAAATATTATTATTACAAGGACCAAAATTGAATTTCTCAAAGTTTTTACATCCCAGGGACCATTTATGTCATTTTCCAAAGTACAGGGACTAAACTTGTAATTTTATGAAACTTTGCACCAAAGGACTAAATATGTAATTTGTGATTAAAAAGGACCTTTGGTGACTTTTTCAAGTATTTAGAACAACCAGGGACTAGTTTTGACAATTTTGTGTAACTCCAGGGACTGAAAACGACAATTGTGTGAACTTTGCGCATTTTTCACTTGTTTTTCAATCTTTTGTACCTGAATCACATAAAAACACATTTCATTGATTTTTATAACATTTTGTGAGTAATTTGTGTGTTTTTGGTTGTTTTGTGGGTTTAAACAGTATAAAATATATGTGTAATTAGACACATATCAAATCCCCCACACTAAACTATTGCTAGTCCCTAGCAATCTTTTGAGAAAAACTTAATGGATTTGAAAAAAAACTCTTTACCAAAAGCCATCACTTCTGGAGTAGCCAGGTGTAAGAACTGTGGTACACCTGATAACCGTGTGATTTTGAGCAAATCACCAGCTGTCAACGGATTTGATTTGTCTTTACCAAAAGCCGTTTGCTTCTGGACTAGCCAACTCTTGATGGAATAGTCAACATCTTGGTGAGCTGATTACCAATTATGGTTTTTCCACTGCCTTTACCACAAGCCATAATCTTGCGGGCTAGCCAACTCATTAGCTTTTGAGGATAATGGGGAGCTGAGGAACCATACAATTTTGGGCAAATTGCAAGCCATAAACGGATTTGAGATATCTTTACCAAGAGCCGTTTGCTCCTGGATTAGCCAATCCTTATGTGTGTTAGACATGGTGGATTGATTACCATTTGTTGTATTTAGTGTAAAACACTAATACCAAATGAAAAAAATTTAAAATTTGGCCATTTTTAGGGGAAAAGGGCATACAAAGGTATAAAAGTGATCAAATTCGCCAGAATTCCCCCCCACACTTATTATGAATATTGTCCTCAATATTCAAAGCTAAGTGGGGTAACACAACAATTATTTTATTTTTTATATTAACAATTTTTCTATTACATTTTCAAAATATGTACAACAGGTGGGGCATCACCCCCACACTTATGTGGTAGAAAGGGGTAAGAAAATAGATATATGTACATCACGGGTGAAAACCCATGAGGAAATGATAGGATGAGAAATCGGAGTGCTGTCACCACTCACAGAATTATGAATATATAAGGTAAGGAGATTATTTTTAGTCTTTTGTATTTTATAATGTTTTTTTTTTTTTTTTTTTTTTTAACTTTTAGATATATATATATATATATATATATATATATATATATATATATATATATATATATATATATATATATATATATATATATACAAAGAAATGGCTAAAAATGAAACCTATATGAGATTTTTAATACAAGATACTGATTTAAACCTAATCTATCTCATTCCAGGAATTATACTAAGCACAGTAAATCCTTTTTTAGTGTAAACATGGTGTTTTGCCAAAATTTAAACCTAGGAATATCAAGATTAGGAAAATGGACAGTCACGTGCAAATCAAAGCACAGATAGATTTCAACCATAAAATATTTTTGTATTTTATATTATTTATAAAATAAAATATGAAATAGTATAAGTAATATACAAAAAAAGATAGGTATTTCAAAAAAATACAAAATATAAGTCAATACGCAGCACATCGTATACCAATCTGAACTGCTAATCTATCATATACTAAAAAGAAAAGATAAAAATAAGCACTGGGAAGTGCTTATAAGCACAAGCTTATGGTTTAGACAGTTAAGCCTTTTGGGCTTAACTTGGATGGAATTGAGGCTTGTAAAAGCCTAGTATAAGCTCCATACTTT
>JARVZY010007119.1:20000-22500 GCA_030686995.1 Artemisia argyi | reverse complement strand
TGGAATCGATTCTTTATCAATAGCCCACCCTTTCTTTGAACCTTGTCAATGATCGAACTGAAATTAAAGATATGAACTGAGTGCCATTTGATGAGTAACTGAGAACAAAGGAGAGGGATATGGAAAGAATGAAGTAATGAAAGAGGAAGTTATTGCTAGTAGTAACGACTTGTCACGATCCATTGGTTCATATAGAATCCATGTCCTAGGTGTATCAAAAAACATTCTTTTCACTAAGCGTATATAATAAAATAGAGTGAAAGGGTCCACCCCGAAACCAAGGGGGTACTAACTAACAGCTGAGTCCTCTCCGAACCGCAGGAGATAGTTGCCCATCATACGGCTCACCAACTTCACTTGCCTCTATGGGGGGCTCGCTCCGGGCAGGTTCGGATCACTTACAATACATGGCTCTACGAAGGAAGGGCTTGGGTTAGGAGCGTTTTCAATATGATTCTTTTCCTGTATTTGTTCGATGAGAAATGCGAGTCGGTTTTGTCCACTTTCTCCATCCCCCTCTAGAAAAATGAAAAAAAAAAAAAAGGTAATGGAATGACTTCTTATTCCCGTGTTTGATCTCTTCCATCGCGGCCTCGCTCCTTGTCACCTATGTTGAAGAAAGGTTTGGAACCCTGTAGATAATGAAGAGGGGCCAAAGATCTTCCTCTCAACAGTGCTTCTCGAGGCTCCACTCTCCCCCCTGAATAAGTAAGGCCCCGTTAGCCTGGGCGAAGATGAGGATAAAGAGAGTAAGGATTGAAGCCCCCTTAGCTCTGCCAGGCACTGGACAGGGGTTAGCTCTGTAAATGTGTAGAGCCAAGCGTAGTGTGGTGTAGTAGTAGGCACTTCTAGGCCCCTTCCCGGCTACTGGATAACTCCAGTGCTTCGAGTACTACGGACCCTCTGCCATCCATTGCAGCAGAGCCCTTTCATGAGCGGGGGAGGGCTAAGCACAGTTCTTTGAATCAAACGTTGAATGAAATAGATTCTTTTTTCGATATCAAAATAGAAATCGGATAGGATAGATGGATCTATCTTTCTATTTATATATATGACTAAAAAAAAAGGATTTTTATAGTGAAGTAGCGTAGCAAAGAAGCCCCAAATCCTTGATTTGGCCAGGAAAGACTGCACTGCTTTGGGCCCAGGAAGCGAAGGGAATGAGCTCGGCTGCTTCTCCTCCAAACTTCCTTCCTTTTCTCCGTGCCCGTTCCGCATGCGCTTCGCGCGCCATTGGCGCTTTGCTCTCCTCTTATTCTTCATTGGACGGTTCGGATGGACTTCGCCGTTCTTTCCCAACTAAAATAGAAAAGGCTGTATCACATCGAGATGTCGATTCGTTTTCCGCCCCCAATGAGATGGGGAATTTATAACTCCCTATTTAGACTTTTGGGCCCTTCATCTTTCTGAATCGAGACCCGGCCCGGCTCGCGTCGTTCCAACAACCGGCGGGGAGCACCTCAGTATACGATCGCGTACAGTAACTGGGAGTCCTATTACACCTAAGGCCAACTTCAATTCACCAAACCAAGGTTCATCTCGTGTAGTGATTGTGGACTCGTACAAGGATATTGAGTAGACGGTTGATGTATCAGACTCGACCCTATCTTTCGTAGCATGCATTCCCATCCGTGTCGCAACTGATTCGGTAAGCTACGTGTCCGGTCCACGGAGAACTGCCTTCGGTCCCCCAAACTGACTTACTCGTGGCAACCTTCCGGCCGCCCAACGACCTATAACGCTAGTCACTACTCCCACTGGGGCTAGGAAGTAAGCCCCACAACCCAAAGCGGCGAAGAACAAATAGAATTTGCTACAAAAGCCGGCTAACGGGGGTATTCCTGCGTATGAGAACATAGTAATGGAGAAGGTAATAGCCGAAATAGGATTCGTTTTGGCTAGAGCGCCCAAATCCGCTATATATTTGACACGGCTTTGCCGTAATGCTGAAACTATGGCGAATGCATCTATCGTCATTGATGCATAAATAAAGATACCAATTAGTAGTGATTGAATTCCTTCTATGGTTCCACATGAGAAACCAGTACGAATATAACCTACATGTCCAATTGAACTATGAGCTAGAAGTCTTTTGACTTTCGTTTGGGCCATGGCGGCCAGCGCTCCTAAGATCATAGAAGCAATGCTGCAGAAAAAGAAGATTTGTTGCAATGTAGCTCCATAAGAACCATAAATAGAAAGACGTGAAATATTAGCAGAAATAGAGATTTTAGGCGCAATAGAAAGGAATGCTGTAACCGGGGTGGGTGAACCCTCATAGATATCAGGTGCCCACATATATAGAGTCAAAAGAGATATGGAATCCGAAGGGGAGGGGGGTTTTCTTCGGGGCTCGAGAGATGGAATAGATAGGGCCCCACAAGTTTAGAATTCGCCGCTGGTCTATCGAGAGGGAACGAGGAATTCTCAACGAAAAAAGTGCTCTCTGAACCGAACGTGAAAGTCGTTTTCCATCAGACGGCTGTTCCCGTAACTCTAC
>JARVZY010007119.1:0-15000 GCA_030686995.1 Artemisia argyi | reverse complement strand
GATTGAAGGTAAGATAGATTTGAGTTCAAGTGGCACAGGACCTTAGATCTACCATAGGGTAGAATACTACCGAATTCATTCTATTGAAGCGTAACATTTCATTTCCTGTTGCATTTCTTTGGTTTGGAAGTTCCAGAATGTTGTCTGTGGATTTCTAGCCCCCTATATTATATGCCAAAAGATTGATTCAAGTTCCGTGCTGCTCACCACTCCTCGAGGCCAAGGACGGGGTCGAACCGTCATTCCAGGATTTGCAGTCCGATACATTTCCATTATGTTACCTAGCCAAACCCGCCACCTCATGTGCCAAAGTAAAATGGTTGTTCTTCCTTCCCCGCTCCCTCTTTTTCGACATATGCGGCGGCGGGTTCCCAGAGAAGAGGGGACAACTTCTTTCTCCTTTGCATTGCTCAATCTTCCTTTTCTGATTGAAAATAGCAAGCCACTCCACTACTGGTACAGAGGCCAGATAGAAGGTTGCTTATATGTTCAGGCTCGAAAATATATCTTTTACCTCTCCTCCCTGTCTCCATTCTGATTGATTCGCTTCTTCCTTCGCGCAAGCCTTTGGTTCGCCCCTTGTTGTGTTGCATTTTCTGCTCCTCCGCTTCAGTCTGCCTTCTTCGGATAGCCGGGGTCCGACGTTGATTTCCGATTTCAATGTCAGCTCCAGGTTTTGGGCGGCCCATCTGGTTAGTTCAGCTATCACTGCTGGAAGCCCCTGCGGTTGTTCGGCTGCGTACTCCCCGTCCGCCTATCTCACACTCCCAAAGCATCTTTTTATTTCATATTTCATTTTCCTTCGCGCGTCCATTCCTTTCAAGCGCCCTTAGACTCGTTACGTTGTTCGACTGAACTCGTTGGCTCCGCGCTCTATTCGATCGGAACCCGGTTCGTCGAGAACCTTCTCTCATAGATTCCCTTCACCAAGTCATCGCCAGCAATCCGCTCTTATCCCTTGGTGTCAAAGGGCGAGTTCCTTTCTTGTCTTGCCCAAAAACTTTCTTTATTCTCATTGGAGAAAGACTCTCCCTCTACTTTATTTGACAGGGGCGGAGAATACCACTCTATCAATAACAAGAAAAAAGTAGCAATTCCGTTTCAAATGGTTTGAGCTTGGAAGCAACCTGCTATCTATCGATAGGCGAGAACAGACTGCTATTGGCTGCTTCGCCTATCGATTCTATTATGGCCGGCTTGGAGACATCAGAGGAAGACTATCATCTCTATCCGGGTACGATCATAGCATAGCTTCATTCATTCGTTGAACCTTGGGGATAACCATTAGCATTGAGGTCAATCACCACACCACCTCTATCATACATACGACATTACACGACGCGAGAGTGCATGGCCAACACACACCTAAAGCGCCTACGTTCCGCTTGCAGCCAATACAACCACAACCTAACTTGCACGAGATTCAACAACCGAAGCTACTGGTAGTCCCAAGGGGACGGAATTCTCCAATAATAGTTAGCAGTACTGAACAAGCGAGTCATCGGTCCGGGGAAAGAAAAGGACTGCCTTTGAAAAAAGAAAAAAGGAACTCGCTTAACTCGCTAGGCCTTCGGAACAAAGGCGATTCTGTTCATGCTTCAGACGATTTGGCTAATTATATATACTTCTATACTAATTATATTAGACTTCTTCTATTATAAATAGAAAGGCGAACCTATAGGCCTGTTTAGCGCCTTTCCAAAGTAAACCTAAAAAAAACCTTTGCTTTGGGAAGTAAAGACCGAGTTAAAAATGAAAAACGTCCGCTAACGCCCACGGGAGAAGATCTTTTTTAGATCAGCAACGAATGTCTTGTATCTATGAAGAAAGATTTCTCCCTGGGTTAAGACCCTGAATGCCATACCTTGCTGAAGGCGATTCACGAGAGAATCGCGCACAGTTCCCTTTGACCGAGATGTGAATGCCCATGATTTGCTCGGTATAGTGATGGATTTCATGGCCGACGTCTAACCGGCACGAATACGCTATCCTAGATGGAAACGACTTCCCCGCGGAGCATTTTCTCTTTCGTCCTCGGACGTTCGGACCTTTTGTTTGATTCCGGCACTTGCGTTCTCATGCCCGGAACCCTCGCGACTGATTGGGAGAGAAGAGCGAAAGCGAGAAAGATGGATTGTTATCCATCGGAAATCGATAGGAATTCCACGGGGATTGCCTTCTCTTCTAATATATATGTTTTTATTTCATTATTAACATCCAATCCCATGCTAATAAGAAAAACGAGCGATTGCTAGTCAGCTTTCATTTTCTTCAAAAAAATGGTAGGGACTGAGGCTCTGAAGGCTTTACAACTTTCTTCAATTAGGGAATAGCGCAGATGGATCAATCACGCGGTTCTGCAGCGTCCTCCAACTCGCTGTCCGCTCCCCTTCACTTTCTTTGCTGGACGGGAAGATGCGAATCGTGAAGGCCTTCCCACCACGCGAAGTTCAAACCTCGCCGGAGAGGAATTGAAAACCGGAAAAAAAGCCCTTCGCAATCGAAGGTGAAAGCGGGAAAAAGACGACGAAAGCCTTTTTTCTTTCTTTTTCAGCCGACTTGAAAGGTGCTCTCAGTGTACCGCCATACGCACCCAGACATTAGACCAAGCAGGAACCGGGGATCAAAGTTCCATTGATTCATCTATCTCAAATAGGGAAAAAACGGAATCAAGAAGGGGTCAGCTGAGCTCGAAAGGGGTAGCCGGTCGTCGGCTAGGAGCTCTGGCCGGCAACGAAACTAAAGCTTCACACTGGTCCACTCGTCCATCGGCTAAGTTCCAACTCTATGTTGATAAGAAAAAAGAAAATCCCCTAAGAAGAGGACTTTCAACTATTCCAAAAGAAAGGGGCAATTCAAATGCTTCATAGATAACCCCCTATGTCTCTTCCCGTCCAACTCACCGGGAGATCGAAGAGCGGTTTGCGCTTCGCGCCCCAACCCCCTTAACTAATGGATGCTTAGATACCTGCAACTGAATCTGTAAGCGGCGCAGGGCAGGATGGACGAGAAAAGCGGCGAGAAGAAGACAAAGAGAGGGAGACCCCTTTCTATTGCCTTCCCTTTCGACTTCTAGACTGGTTCGTCGGTGGGACAGCGAGCCAAGATCTGATTCGTCAATCGGCGAATCCATGCCGCGTAACCTGGCAAAGGGGAAAGAGACGATGGCAACGCACCTGATACAAGAGGGGGGGAGTCCGAACAGCCTTGTACGTACGCCGCTCACGCGAAGAAGTTATTCTCTAATTCAAAAAAGTAAAGCCACCATTCTTCAGTGATGAGCTCTAGCGAACAAATCTTATGTCTTTTTCCCAGAGAAAAATTGCTTTCTACTAGAACAAGTCCGCTGCGAGCCGAGCGAAAAAAATGACTCAACCGAGCCGAGGCACTATTCACCAAGTGGAACTATATACTATCTTTACTAAGCCCACCGCCCCTTCCCCTATACCTGGCTGCTTCTCGCTTACCAAAGCGTACTTCGTTTCCCGGGACGGGCGGCTCCCTCTTTCTTCCGGTAAGAAAGCGGTTTTTCCCTCAGGTTCCTCCCTGACCTTAGATGGAGAAATAAATGCTTAAGGAAAAGGCGCCCTCGAAGCTGACGCGTCAGTCCTCTCTTATTGCCTTATTTGCACCGGCGTAAGGAGGTTCAGTCAAGTATAGTATAGTGCGGCTTATGGTTCTAGTAGCACAAAATATATAAACTATACTATAGTAGTTCACTCTAGAAGACCTAGTCTGACTATAGTTAGTAGTAGTATAGATTAGTTAGATTCGTAGAACAGAAGAAGAGCCTGACTTTCTATTAGTCAAGCGCTAGCACCCCTATAGAGTAAGGATGTCTTCTGGATAGCTGCGAAGCCTTCAATGTTGATATGGAGACTTTGCTTCCCGTTCGCTGAACTTGGGTGCTATCATCATTCCCTACGAAGGCTCTCAAGTCAGTCTTATGGTGCTATCTTGTTCTCATATGAAGGGTCTTTACACTATCTAATGGTATCAGTTTGATTAGTAAGAGAAAAGTCCTTACATTTTAGTATCTGATTTTCACTAACCGGAATACCTTTCATATGTTTTAGCCTGTTAGCCCTGCTGATGTTGTAGTAGCTAGGTGGGTTCTTCTTAGTCAGCAGCAGAAAGTGAAGGTCTGTAAGAGTATGACAGAAATTCCTGTGGTATCATTAGGCCTATGTCAGGGATTCTAGAAAAAATGACTAAAGTTTAGGATGCTTATTCATTCCAATCCTTTATAGTTGAGCTATTTCATTCCTCTCCTTTATAGTTGAGCTATTTCATTCCTCTCCTTCACAGCTTGTACTTTCTCAGCCCGGATGGGTAAAGCTATTCTAGCACTGGTTGAGACTGTCCTCTTATTTGAGGTGTTTTATAACAATAATTCTAATCAACTACCTGCTTGTTATTAAGAGAAGTAGGGTAGCTCCATAATCATTCAAAGAGGGTTTAGCCTATAGGAGAGTGGATGGTTCTGTTACTGTAATAGCTAATCGATTCTCCCAGTAAGGTATCTCTCTACTTCTCTCTCTTTCTTGCCCTTTCACTTTAGGCTTTCTTACTTCCTCTCCCTAACCTCAATCAGTGAGATATTAAGCACTCTTGCAAGGGATGCTGCTTCTAGGCAAACCTCCGGGCTGTCTCAGCACCCTACCTCCTTTATAACTGAGCGGTCATTTAGTGCCATATCTGGTGATCCTCCCTCTCGACGATGAAGCTTATCCCCATTGTCTACCTTGCTTTCACCCTGTGATTTTGAGGTCATATCTAGTATTCATGGTTAGCCTCGATTGGGTTCTGCTCTCGCAGCCAGCACCGAAACAGTGCTTTACCCCTAGATATCCTATCAACTGACTAAGATTCCATACCTATCTTGGATTTGAACCTAACTTCTCAACAGACTTAGTAGAGTTCACGACCCTTGCCACTATGACTCCAAGAAAGTTTACGAGGTCAGTGAGCAGTGTCGGGCTTTCTTTTACCTCCTTTGCCCATTAGTCCGTAGTTAGGGCTTCTTAAGACAAAATAGACTGATACAATTGCATAAAACCTGTAGTAAGGAATAGTTTGATAAGAACAAGATCGGATAGTTGGGCAGGCGCTGTTAAGCCTTTCACCTCCTTCTTCTGATCATTCCACTTCTTCTTAGCGGGAACATCTCTATACTGAAAAAGAGGGAACGAAGGAACCGACCAATCATCGTGAAGAGAACAGAGCCAAAGGAGGAACATCTCTCTGGCCCCCTTTTCTTGCTGCTTTCGGACTTGGACGAGAATGAAGAAGATCATCCTCGCTCGTAGATAAAGAAAGGAAAAAGACTGAGATGGAGCATGCTCATGACAAGATCCCGAACTCCGGGTGGCAGCGAAAAGACAGAAGTTCTAAGGTAAGCGCTGTGATCAGTTGATAAGTACGTATATCTCGATTCAGTTGCTGTTATTCGCCTTTCTTGCTAGCCTGAAGTTTGACTTGTTTTCATACACCCTCTCCCTAGTTTGACCTGTTTTCATACACCCTGTCATTAGCTATCCTTCACCCTCTCCCAGTCATTAGCTATCCTAAACCTTTCTTTCATCCTGCTAGCTATCTAGTGAAAGAGAATCTGCAGGGTGTACGAATAGCACTGATCGTAGACCATCCAGATGCTTATGGGGCAGAACAGAGCGATTGATTAGTTCCCGTGATCGTAGATCCACTTTATCTAATGCAACTCGGGAAGAAGCTGCTAAGATCCCGTCGCTTACAAATGCTCCAGCGTGAAAGAAAGACTTTTTTAGGTACAGGGAGAAATGCGTACAATAGTGCGAGGACGGAAAAGAAAACGACCTTCTAGTAAAGCTAAGCAGCTAGCACCTTAAATAAATTGAGAGTGAGCCGCCCGAAAGCATGAAAAATGTATGAACTCCGGAGCTAGGTTGTATGACTTCCGTCCTGACTACTAAGGCTAGCTAGTTGCCCCACCTCCTAATCAATCTTGCCTTCCTCTGGGAGAGTGAGTTTGTATGTCTTTTCCTGGCTTTCTCACTAGGCAAATTAGAAAGTCGATGCTCATATAACTGCATTTTGATACTCTCACTTTTCCCTTCGATGAGCTGATCTTGAATTGAAAAAGTGATAGCTTATATAACTGCATTTTGATACTTTTTTGAAGACGAGAAAGAGTTAGCAAAAGCACTTTTCATCTTCGTCACTTCGGGATGGGGGGTGCTACCCTATCTCTCGAGTAGTAAGAGTATGTGAAGCCTCCTACTACTAAACAAAATAAGTATACTACTTCGTAAGGTGCCAGCCAGTTAGTTATACCCTTTCAATAAAAAAGTTCAGTAAGTCAGTTTTCTCTTTCGCTTTCAATAAAGAAGTAAGAAAGTTCGACCTTTGTCGGCTAGCTAGGAAGGCTAAAAGCTAAAAGCAAAGTCCCCGTAACTGCCTGCGAATGAAGAGCGTTCCATTTCACTCGGGCAACTCCAAGAGAGGCCGATGAAAGAGCCCACCCCGGATACGGAAGGAAGGTATGGAGATGGTGCTGCTAGAACCAAGGTGCGTAGCCCCAAACCAAAAGCCCTATTATACCACGTCTGCTCTAATCGGATTGAACTTTTATTCCAAAACGGAGAGCACAAGGTTGCTTTGGTTCGTAGCGCAATCAAGCAAGTCGCAAAGAGGTCAGCGATAGGGGAGGTGCTACTAGTTGGCTTGGTTCTTCCTTAATAGCAAACTCAGTAGCAAGAAATTTCCTCACTTTAATGAGGAAGAGTGTAAGATTACTGAAGGAGGTCATCAATTTGGAGAGTTTGCTTTTACACGAAAACATCCGACCTATACTATAAGTCGTCCGCCTACCTTTCTGATCTCCTTTCCTTATATTCATCATTTGCCTTTGACCAATTCAAGGTGAAAAATGAAGTTGATGGTGTTGAATAAGAATAAGAGTTACGTAAGTTACAGGGGATCGCAAATCCAAAGTTTGTCTATGAAGAGCGGATCTAATTGTATTAGTGTCTCTAATTGATTTCTTCTGTGTAATACTAATCGATAGGGCCTCTGCTACAAGATCTCGTAATTGGAACCCTTGGTTATGGACCCGAATTCATTAGTATGGAACATTTTATTTTCCAAGTGAAATCCCCTAGTATATGAAAGAGTGAAAAAGTGCTTTCGTTGTTGTGGAATAAGAAGCCTTCGTATCTTAATATAGAAAAGAAAGGCATAAGTAGCTAATCTGAGTCATTGCGTCCTCTATGAGCTGGATGTAGCGACTTTATCTCCAGCTAAGACAGATAAAAAAAAATGAGAAGGTAGCCATTTTCTTTCTCTCGGTATAGCAGGCAGGATTAGAAGAATTAAGAAAAGATCTTTATGTTAGAAGGGAAGGTGCAGATGAAGTGGGCCTCTGGCCACACTACCAACCCTCGCTACGCCTTCTTTTGAAGCTCTAGTTCTCACGCCCCTTTGAGCGTGAAGCGGCTTGCTGAGATCAAATGAGATATCCCAGATAGGAAAAAGAGTATGGAAGCGAGAGCGGAGATATAGGAAAAGGGAATAGAGTTTGCCGTTGAAATGATGACTTCTGGCCTTGCCAAAGGTCGAAATGCTAGCCGCCAAAGTTCCAGTGCTACTGCTCTGCCTCAGAATATCTTGAATGGCCTCTGCCAACACGGAGGCCGCTCCTCTTTACCGTCCTATTACTCTTCAACTAGAGGATTGGTTAGACCGATTGGACAGCTTTCCTGAGCGAGGAAGGGAAGAAGGAAAGACATAAAATAAAGCAAGTAACCCGAAACCCTTTAAGCACGAGATTGGACAGTTGTGATTGCGCTTTCACCCATGATGGGAGTCTTTGGGCTAGGATGCTAAAGAGATATCTATGAGACTCATTCGGCTCACAAGAAGTTTTCCTTTATCATATATTCTTTTGTTATCAAAGCTTCGGAGTTCTATTCCTTCTTTCGCATTGTCTTTTTCAATGGAAAGTAAGCACTATTCTAAGATGCTACGAATGGAAAAAAAGTATCTTGAAATAGTCGATTTAGTAGCCTACTTTGACCCACTTCCTTAGCTACCGAGCTTCAAACCCCTAATATGACATTGAACTGACTGACTTACTTGCTTAACGCGTCTGTTCTGTCTGGAAAGCCAAAGACTAACATAGGTGCTTCCTATACCGAACATTCATGAATACAGATTGAGAGAGATGGTGGCCCAAACCTAGGCTGTGACGCTTCCTCTTGAGTACACAATTCAGACTTGAAGTTCGTTTACACAGTACGAGAAAGACAATTATAAAGAATGGGACTTTCAGAAACTTTTTTAGATTCTATTCTTTAATATAGCATCAACATGACAATAACATTAGAAAGTGAGATTGGCATTCATCCATCAATCGGGACTAGTCTTTATTACTTTATAAAATCAAATAAAAGTTTTTGAAATAAGTCCACATATAAGGGGAGCAAGCGGAGGCTCGAAAGCCGGAGCGCGCCTTAGTGATGGAGGGGATTCGCGCCGGATGGAACAAGGCGCTTTGAACCATAGACTACTGTTGCTGGAATGAAGGACCGCTCCGGAACATAATTATGCTGCTTGCTGGGCCCTGATGGTGGAACTGGCATTTTTGGGGGGAAGAAAGCGGCCCCCTTTTTCGGCGGAGTGGGCAGCATCGCTTTCTGTCGTGTAGCCGTGATGCCATTTAGAAAGAAGAGACCAAGAAAAAGAAAAAGCAGTATTTTGCAGATTCTTGACATCACTGGAAAAGAAGTTGAGCTGTAGGCATCAAGGTAAGGGACCGAGATTATATACTGCTGCAGAAGCGGAATCGAAAGGCTTGGTTGAAAGGTAAGGATAGCGTGATTGGCCGATTGGTTGGAAGGTATGCATAGCATGATTGACTGCTTGCGGGTCGATCATGGACCACAGCTACTTGGGTAGAGACCGCTGAACATTATTTTGATGTGATGGGCTCGGATCCTTTGCATGATTTCATGTGAGGAGCCACCTTTGACGGGCTTTTCATTTGGATAGATCCAGTGGGCCTTCTTGCATGGACTTGGGCTTGCTTTGATGAGGGGTAGGCTTGTTGAATTGAAGGCATACCGCACACTGCTTCAAATAGAAAGATATTGGTTGAATCTCAAAGCCTCGCCAGAAGACGTTCCACAAAAGCATTATTTCATCTTGTTCCTTGAGCAATTGAGGAAGCGAAGCGGGCTGCTTGTCTTGCCTCGAGCCCATAAGAGAAGTACAAAATGGACTAGGATGGTGCTGTTCTGCTTAAAACTAGGCTAGGAAATGGGCCTAACTCCACTCGGATGAGAGAGCTTCCTATAGGTTGAAAGGCCCCTCACGGAAGGAGCATTTCCTCAATCTCTAGGAGTTCGAAACCTTGCAAGCGGGAAAGCTTCTATCTCTTATAGAGAATAAACATAGGGGAAAGAGAACTACAAGAAGTCTACAACCTTACTAATAACTAAGAAAGGTGCTTTCCTTTACTAATGCAAGACTCCTCTCATTCTCAAAGTCGCTGTCTCCGTCCCGCTATTCCTGCTTCTGGAATAGAGTAAGCTTCTCTTCTTTCGCTGCCTCTGCCTCTCCTCTGGTTTAGAACCCCCAAATCCACAATGACAATGATTGCTTCAAGGTCCACCTCTTAATAGAAGACCCGATCCATCTTCTCTTGAATCTCGACATTTCATCCAAAGAATAGAAAATGGTTAACACATGCCGATTGGAGAACGTATTCCCTTCCCAGCTATTAGTGAAACAGGGGCCATCACTCTAATACGAATCGAAAGAATCACTATCGGGTTTGGTACCAACCAAGATTATCGTGGTTGAAATACCATCAATTTTGAATAGTTATTAGAGCTTCTAATTAAGTCGATTAAAATAATCTTCTGATTCAATCAGTCTTATCTCGTTCATGCTCCTCACCTGAGAAGCATTTCACTAACCACCTGAGGAGCAGTAACAAGTACCTCCCTTGGGGTCGGGTAGCTACAGTCACACACAGTTCCTGTACACAGTAAGACAGTAGCAGCAGTAGCTACTGTAGCGTAAGACAGTTACTCTCACAAGTATGGTTTAAACAATGTTCTATCGGTTTGACCAGGTTTAACAAGTTTGAAACATAGGGTAGATGGTCTAGCTACCCAACTGTAGCTGCAGTAGCTACACTGTACCTCCTTAGCCGGTAGCCAGTAGCCAGTGGGTAGGAAACCTTGCCCGCCAACTAAAAAGAGCGATTGAGAGTGGATTTCAGGTTCGATAGTGTCGAGAAGGTATTAGCCACCGGTGACCGTACTTTCGTAAAAGCACCATCGGGCGGTGGTTCCTCTTCTCTTCTTCCTCTTGAACCTCGAACAAAAAAAAGATATCGCCATCAGCTCGACTAAGAGTTCCGAATCAAAAAAGTCAACTGAACTTTACTTAAGACGAAGGAACCGAGTGCCAAAAAAAACCGGTTTCGCTTCAAACTACTAGTAATTAAGACTAAAAGTAAGGAAGTCCTTGGCCTGCGTTCATTATACCTACCCCTTTTTAAAGAACTTGATTTCAATCTCAACAAAGAAATGAAAGCATAACTCTTTGCTTGTTGTCCTCTTACTTACTCAATTGTGGAGGTATCTCGGGTGTCTGATCCGATCAGTCTCGTGATGAAGAGAATTCCGATCTTCCACTAAGAAAGGTCTCGTCACGACAACTCAATTTGTCCGGTAAACTACTAGGGGCTCCCCATGATTTAGTAAAAGGGAGGGGAGATTTGCTCCTCATCCGGGGGTTCATTTCATTCATTATGAACTAAAAAAGGTCTTAAAAACTTCATAGAATTCAGGATCGGCCATTTCATTTGTGCTTTCAGCAAGTAGGCGACGCGAATCTATTTCTATGCTTCAATCGGCTACCAATTGCTTGGATGCGTTTGAAGCCTCGAGATGACTTGCAGAAAAAAAGCTTTCTAGGTTTGTCTTCTGTCTCCGTAATAAATGGTCCATTTATTGATGGGCGAACGACGGGGATTGAACCCGCGCGTGGTGGATTCACAATCCACTGCCTTGATCCACTTGGCTACATCCGCCCCTACCCCCGCACAGGTTTCAGTCTCTATCTACGATCAGACCCTTTCTGAACTCCCCTATGACCGCTATCAAAGAGAAGCTTTTTCTTATACTATAGTTGCAAGTCTATTGTTCTCTTTCCGAATTAGGTGAAACAAAGCTTCAAACAAAGAGGTTGGGCTGTTCACTTCATTGATTTGACTTCACTTTACTTAAGATTAAAGAGAGGGGCCGGGCGGGCAGTAAAGGCTCATTTAGTAGACAGCGAGCGAGCAGCAAGCACCTACTCCTATCAAAATGAAAAGCAGCAAGCTGAACTTGAATTGAAGAAGCGAGCCTCTATCAGAGAAAGGAAAGCCGTTGCGCGTTAGCGCATCCGTTTTCTTGCTCGTTAGCGCCCTTCCTTCAGCTGGCTTCGCCTTATCTATTCATCTCTTTTTTCAAATGGAGATTTAGGGATCTCTCTTGTTCATAGATCTTGAAACCAGACCTATCCCCGGAAGAACCAACACTTAAAGGGTGTAAGCAACGGAAGGTTCTCACCCTGTCCCCGACATTGTTCTCCGACGATGTCCCCTGGGCGAAAGGGGACACCATTCTCTTTCTTTCTTCAATCGTTCCGATCAGGACAAGTGGGTTGGTTCGTTTCGTCCTCCTATCTACGCAATTCTCTGTCTTCGTTCGTGATCATGTTGGGCGAAAGGTAGTTGTAGAGGAGCGGCTGTGAAAAAAGGGCTCTTCCCCCTTTCCATTGAAGTAGGGAGGGCTTCCTTCCCCGCCATTCCGGCCTATTATTGATAGGGATTTTACCGATGCTGAAGGTAGCTTGCTTACCAAGCCACCCACTTGAGAAGCTGGTCGCTAGAAAGAAGCGACGAGGAAGCGAAGCTGTCTACGAAGCTTTGCTTCTCCCCCTGTAGTCGTAATACTCGGCTCGTCGCTACTTTGATTCAAAAGGTAACCGGTGGTTCCCGACTTTCTCTGGTTTCCGTAACCGTAACCATTTTTCCGATTACATAAACCTTTTTTTTGAATAGCGATACGCTCTAAAAAAAGTGAAGGATAAGCAACCATTCTAGAAGCGGTAGCTTCCCGCCTCCTTCATTCCTACTGCCTCCTTCGGTGAGAAGTTCCCTTCCTTTTTCTTTTTATAAAAAAAATGACTGATTGGGTCTGCTCAGCAAACGCACAAAGTGGACCGCTGTTTGGCTGACCCCCTTCCTCCCATTCGGGTTGGGTTGACCCAGAAGTACAGTAAGAAGGAATGGAACCGCTTGAGAGTCGTCTGAAGTTCACACTTGGGTAAAGACGACTGACTTTGGAAACGGAACACGAACCAATTTCAGCTATTCCGGCTTCTTATTGAGCGTAGCGAAATCAAGGTTATGAGAAAGTCAGCGAAGTTCTATGATGTTCTACCTTTGCGTAGTCTCGGTCCACAGTGACAGTGGAAGGCTCCGCACCTGAGCCTCGTTAGACTCAGCAGAAGTGTAAGGTGTAAGTGAAGAGAATAGAAGAGATGAAGTCCGCCCCTTAGCCTAGTCTATATCCACAGCTGACGCAACTCCGTACCGACGTCTCACTACTACTTAATTAATTAATTAACGGCTAAACTTTTTCATAACCTGAGCTTTCCTTAACCAGTTGACCTTACTTCGTAACCTTAGCCTCCCTTCTTTATAGTTCGACTAAGTGACTTCGTAACCGAAACCTACTTTTTTTCTTACTGTAGCATAGGCCTTCGCCACTTCAAACGGGCGCTTCGCCCCTCTTTTTTTTTTTATTTTAGAAAGAGCGGGGCCTTACTTATTCAGGGGGGTGGGGGAACCCGTAGGAAGGGGGACGAACCGCCGAATTGACATCTGAAATCGCCAACAAACGAAATATTTAATTTCGTATAGAAAGAAAACGAACCACTTCTATTCTCGGAGCCCACGGAGCGGTATATGAAGAATGGCTTTTTGGTCCCTTTCGTCCAGTGGTTAGGACATCGTCTTTTCATGTCGAAGACACGGGTTCGATTCCCGTAAGGGATAGGTACTCATTCCCGGCCGCTTTCAGTTAGTGTTCATTGCTGAGTGATCGCTCGCTATCTGGCTGGAAAAGGTGGTCCGGGACGTTCGTCTTCTTAAATAGGCTGATACGGAGGGGGACCCCCCCCCCAGCCTATATTCCTACTAATGTGATCCCCATTACTGATGGACAAATCTGTTTGGAAACAGAGCTCTTTGAAAGTGAAAACGGTATTCCCCCTTATATATAGCCCAAAAGAAATAGAATCATGGAATTATGCCCAAAGAAACTTAATGCTCTATTAGAAAGTAGAATTAGCAACTTTTACACGAATTTTCAATTGGATGAGATTGGTCGAGTGGTCTCAGTTGGAGATGGGATTGCACGTGTTTTATGGGTTGAACGAGATTCGAGCTGGGGAAATGGTTGAATTTGCCAGCGGTTGTGAAAGGAATAGCCTTGAATCTCTCGAAGGGCTTTGAGAAGAGGGGCAACAGGGGAAGATGCCGAGAATGGCCGTGTCTATGGGGATTACCGGTCTTAGTATGAATCTGTTGCAAATGCATGTGAGGGAGGAATGCCTTCATTCAAATTTAAAACTTGTCGTCTACTTGAAGGAAATGTTTGGAACAATGCTGTTGGTAGATTCTTCCAGAAGTTTGATACGGATTTGGATATCAAAGTGCGTCTTTATATCTATATTTCTTTTTTTCATATATCTCCTTTTTTTTGCATTTTTTTTTTTCTATCGGGGTTCTCCTTATGGACGAACTCCAACAGGCTGTAGCCCCCTTTCTGCATGCTTCGGGGCGGGGGGGGTGGAAGGGTTCAATCCACCACCGGCTCCTTCGGACAATTCTGTGTTGATTTGTACAGACGAGCCAGCCCAGGAGGTTGGCGAAGTCCCGCAAAGGGCTCCTCGAGAAAGGGTGCGGCAAGCCGCATTTGATGACTCTCGGGAGATGCGATTCGCGGAGAAACACGCGCAAGCGTGTGACAAACGCATCCAAGAGATTGTGGGCCGCGCTAAGGCCCTATACGCAAGCGGCAGCCTGATCTGAATATTAAAGAAGAAGCTGATATAGAAAGAGGGGTTCAGTCCTTCTTCGCGGATCTTTATAGGTTCGACACCCATCAGAGTCGTGTCGAGCATATAAAAAGGGTTTTTTCGGCTATTGGAAATCAAAGGAGTCCCATTTGGCAAAAAATGAAGGACCTTATTGAAAATTAGTAGACTGGTAAGATAGGAAAAAAAAAGCTAACCGCAGGCCAAAAGAAAGATTGGGAATGCTCAGACTGAAAAAAAAAAGCAGCAGGTCCTACGTTTATATCATTTTGAATTCTGATTAGCTTCACTGCTAAAAAAATCTCTTTATAGCGTGACTCTATATCCTTTAGGATGTAGAAATCAGGCTACTAGAAAGAAGTTGTGTCGTACTGCCGACAGTTATGGGACTATAGCTTGTACAAAGGCAGGCTTAGGAGGTCTCTCGCACAGATGGTTTGGTATTGCAAATTCATCCCTCTTCTTGATGGTATGCTATCAGTTTTAGAACCAACTGTTTGGGGTGTTGTCAATCAACAATGCTAGGTATGACAAGTGAGTATGACACCAAGAATTGACAAGCTAGCTCTCGTTCAAATAAGATCTGTCCCTGCTGGCATTATTATCCAAACCTTCTTCTCCTTCTCTTGATGTAGAAAAAAATCCCCTTTATTTGAGGGTAATACAGAATTAGCTCTATCTTATCCAATGGGAGACTTTTGAGTTCATCCTTTAGCTGACTTATCAGAGATCGAGAGAATTGCCATAAAGTGCAGTACTTCCTCTCTGGTGTATAGATCCTTACCATTTCTTTTCAACTATGCTTAAGGAGCCTGGCCTGTCTTACTTTCCTGCTAAACGATACGATGAAGGCTTGATAGT
>JARVZY010007116.1:15000-20000 GCA_030686995.1 Artemisia argyi | reverse complement strand
AGAAATTATAGATTTTAGCCATGTGATCTATATGGTCCAACTTCATGGGTAAAATTCAATCAATCAGATATCAAGAAAATGATTTGGAACATATACCTGAGATATTTATAGTAGTCTCTTCACCGCTCTCTTGTTAGTAGTGTATGCTCGTACTCGTGTTTCGGCAGGCCTAGTTACCTGAGTAAGAGAGAGAGAGAACATAACGGTGCTGATTATGATTTCTGAAGTATAGCTTATGAATATAATTTAAATATGGGTAAATTCAAATCGATCATATATTTTCGATCAAAGCATTTTAGGAATACTAACACATCTTGGTTATCAAATAATTTCCAATTTTGTCCAGTACCACAAATAAATACCCAAATAGGTAAACCGGTCAAACGTTTTTGACCTAAAGTAAAAAAGCACACGTCATACAATTTTCTTATATAAATGAAAGAAATGGTTGACTCATATATACTAACCATACCCAAACGAAATCATAAACTTGCATGTTTTGAGCCAATATCGTATCCACCATATTCACCCATTTTACCACGTATAATAACGATTACACACACCAAATTTAAAGTTTACCTGTTTTGTGACCATTGGTATTATAATTTTTATGGTGTCAGTTTACGGAAAATTATTTTTAAGGACGTCGATTGTATTTAATTTTGTTATGTTTTTTTCTCCTTTGTATATACCCGTACCAAATGCATGTGTTGCATGCAAAAACATAACTGTAGCTTTTGATGCAATATTTAGTCTATATTGTTGTATAATACACATTGTATACATTTCAAATACATGTTATTAATTATATAGAGTGTTGTATTTTGATAGTAAGTTAACAAAATAAAATATATAAACATACCGATATTATTATTGAATGCATTAAGAACGAAAAGAAATAAACGTTAACTTTTATTCAACAATTAAAAGATACAAAATTGTTACTAACAATATAGTATATGATTTAAGCTACATACTATGACAGCAGTTGTCTCTTGATTCACAGGCTCACCATCTTTGCGTGTACAGGTCAATATAAATAGCTCTGCCTGTGTCGATTCCTTACCATCTGGCCTTTTGCTTTCTGTAGAGGTTGAGCATAACAAATTATGTCATGTGTCAGTACCTCTAGGAAAGCTCATCAACAACAGATTTACGAATTTATCTCTTGCTCACGTATCCTAGCAAAGCTTTTAAATGAACTTTAACTATTATAGAACAATTTAAATATAGAAAGTTCTTTGTAACAATATAATGGAACTGTTTAACCGTTGAAGCACTTACCTATAAAGTAGTAGAGAATCAGTAAAGTAGAGGCATAGATCACAACAATGCTTCGTCCATCATAATGATACCTGGAAACAAATGTAGGTGGCAAAATGGGTGGGGCAGACGCGTTGGGTAATGGGTCAAGACTCATGACAAGTAATTTTAGGTGTGCATCACATCGATATGGGTTGGATTAAACAGACACTATATTTCTTTCCAAACTTTTTAGTTACATACACAATCAAGTGTGTCAAATATAATTACAATAGCTAGATGATCTCAATAATAATTTAATATTTAAATAGAATCGTTTAAGAGGTTTTATGCATCAGAAAATATACTCTGGTTGGACTAATGATCCGTCACTGGTTTAGCTACAATGAAAGTATTTGCATATTTTACCCGTTATATACATAACATAACCAACATCAGCCCATCCATATGTAAATGGGTGACATTTGTCACATCTACATAACAGTCAGAGTCAAAATGAAAGGATGATACCTGACGGAGTCATTTGGTATTGTACTGTAGACCTGTCATAAGTAGGCAACATATTTCCTTGACCATAATGCCGTGACATTGAGTGGTGCGCTAACATGAGTAGAGCTTTCAGGAGGATACTGATGTGTCGAGTTCCACTGAGGCTGCAACACATTCTTCTGAGGATATCTCATAGGATTAAGTGAACTTTCACAAAGAGACGGTAACTGATTGCAGCTTTGCTTTCATTTGATCCTAACATATTTGCTATTCCGTCATTTTGAGTTGTATGTATACGACCTATTAAATTAAGCCTTAAACTTTAAAGGCAGGGGAAAAAGAGATTTTTAAAGGTGCTTTATAAAATAGAAAACGCGGAGTGATGTGATCGAAATGCTCATATGTCCCAGGCATATCCTTGCTTTTAGGCAAGGAAGAATTGCCTAAAAGTGGAAAATAGCAGTATAAAACAGAGAGGAGTAAGACTACCATGACTTGTAAACCAAAATTTATGACAAAATCCTATACTTTTGAAACACATGGATAATTACCTACATAGCCGATAGCCATATTTTTTATCAGCTGATTATATATATTGCAAAAATCCGTTTCAGAACTCACACAAAATAACCTCCTAATAATATACCTAGCATGTGGCTGACAGCATCAACAGGAGCATCCTTTCTAGTTCCGCTGAGGTTTTTTTCACTGTGACCTTTGAAGTCTTTAGGACCTGGGAAACACACAACTGCAATCTTATTTCGTGAAGTGTTTTAATTAGTGTCACGTTACAACAATAAAGATGGGAAAAAAATAGACGTTAACTTATGGATAAAGAAATTATGTGTGTACCTTCTGATAGTAAGCAAAAGGCTTTAATTTGTGCCTGCTTGGTTTCAAGCTTATAAATAAGCACTTAAAGCCTACTAAACGATACTATGAACCTGAAAGAAGTAGATGAGGAAACAAAGAAGAGCCACTTTTCCTAACCCCTAATCCCATTTCCGGTCTGTATTTTAAGTTTATCACCTTATCAACTTCGGCTTATTGCCTTACGCCAATAAAAGAGTTAGCTTACCTTACCTATGAAATTTTTTTTTGACAGGCCCTTACCTCTGAAATATTGAATTGACCTTCAAATTAGATTTATCGTAAAAGCATTTCATAAAACCTATGGTCTTCATACAAAAACGCACTTAATCAATTGTTTCCTAGCTAACCAAATATATGCTTAACAAAGTCACCAAGATAGTTCAATTTTTTTATGTAAAGTACACTAAAATTGGTGTTCTTACATGGTGTTCTTACTCGTTCTCTGCTTTAGAATGCTCTTGTTATTGCATCTTTCTTTCAATTGAGATTATAGTAATAACAACATTTGCAAGTAACAAACCATCACTCAAGTAAGCAATTTATTAACGGATTTATTTGACCCATTGAAAACAACTACTGTATTTGGTAAGGCATAAAAAAAAATAATACAATGCACAAGTTAATAACATACCTCTTGTGCCTTGTTCTTCCAGTGTTGTTATCTCACTAAAACTAATCAATCTATGTCGTTGGACGCACCAAATTAAGACTAATGAGTCATTCTCGCTTCGGTTTCAATTTCCGATTTGCCATTTTGTGCTTTTGCATTGTGTAACCATTGACGCAGATTGCTCTTAGCCTCAAGAGCTGATTTTTTAGCCTCTTATAATTTTGCTACCTCTTGTTTATAATCATGATAACATTTCTGGCGGCATGGTGGCATTTGTGGAGAGTTTAACATGCTTGTTAAGAAGTTTCTGAATGAATCCAAAGTTCAAGTGAGCTTCCGAACATTCCATTAGGCCCGCTCTTATATCTGATTTGCACAGAAAAGTATTCAAAAGCAGAAATTGATTGTTCCAACAGTTAGAACAGGCTATTGCAACTGCAAGGCGCCAATAATCAGTTTTAGAAAACATCTAAACACCCCTAAATAACCGTAAAAGACATTGTATTGAAACGTAGTGACACATACCAATTTCTCTCTTGTTTAAGCCGTGTATTCTCAGTCATAACCATCAGAGGCCACACAACCAGTCTATGGTTCACTACATCAGATCCAACATCTTCTTTAGTTTTTGCCCCACGAAGTAGATTTCTTGGCCTTGAATTCCATTCCTTCAGCAATAATTGATGAATTGGCTTTAGGGCGATCTTGCACAATTATTTTGAAGGTCCTCATATACGCCTATAACTAACAAATTGTTAATAATTAGTACATCTGAAAGTGTTAGTTGTATACTGCATCCAGTATATTCATATACATAGAAGCTCATAACCTAACGCACCTTGACACTTTGAATGTGGCTGGCAGTTGCTCCTATGCGAGACGGAATTTCTCTTTTCCAAGACGTCAGTAACATGTACTACAACAGCAACTCATAGTCGTCAGTGTATATTTATCATTTACTTGTAGAATTGGTCGCCGCATGACAAATTCTTGTACCTAGGCGTTTTCATCTTTTTTCATTGTTCAATTTTAGTAGTAGGTTAAGGGGACATTGGATGGGGAAGTGGTTTCTGGCGGGCCCAATCCTCCTGGGTTGAATGGAACCTCCTTGATTAAGAATATTCTTTTCTATTGATTCTGATTTTTTTTTTTATTTGGGAGAGCTCCACAAAATTCTCTTCAAACATCCATAACATGCCACTATTGTCGCCCATAGAAGTTGCCCCCCTCGTCTGGATTGTTGACCTGAACCCTTCTCTTTGTACCTTGGACCTGCATTGCAAGAAGCGTCTGCAGCTGCATTGATATTACTGGATTTATTACTGTTATTGTTGTTTGATCCAACTTGCTAGTACTCATAATGCTGATTCTGCCTTGATCTTTCACGATTTATATTTGCATTATTATGCTGATTATGCTTCTGCCTATCGTCTTGCCCACCGGGACGTGTATTTGGACAGCCATACTTCCTGTTACCTGATGAAACATGCTTTTGTTGCTGAGCAAACTTGGATTCATCTTCCATGTGATTTGAAGAGTAAGGTCGTCCTCTATATGAAGCTGGCTTTCTTTCTCTCCTGTTCTCTTGATACCCTTCATGCGGTCCTCTGACATTCTTGTATTCAGCTATAGGTGTATCCGTTTGAACGCTTTTAACCTCTGAGTTAGCATTAGTACCTCCACCTGATCAACCACCCCTATATGATTAAGATTTGGGGTGCCAGTGAGACGAACGATTCTCTTTGGAAGAAGCAGGCATGTCTGC
>JARVZY010007116.1:0-10000 GCA_030686995.1 Artemisia argyi | reverse complement strand
CTGACTTTTAGCATGTTTTTCAGGTGCTTAAGTATGTTTGCTTTGAAGGAATAGCATGGCGCGGATCATAAGAATAATAAGTGTTTTTATAATAAGCATGACTCTGAAACTTTTGGGACCAATATGTGACTGGGTCGTACTTTATTTAAACGTGAAACTTATGTATTACATTTGACTTAATCGATATAATGTATATTAAAATGAATTATCAATCCGTTCTCTATGTATCTTGTGTTGTGATTCAAATTTTTGTAGCACCCCGAAATACTTGTATGCTTCCGCGAATCTCTATTTTGGGGGTGTTACAGCCGGCTCCCATAAAATTAAAGGGGCCGCCCCTTATAATTAAGGGGGCCACCCTCCTGTAACGGCCTTTTCTTTTGTCCTTTTCTGGTGAAAGTTTATTTGGTGAAAAGCTAACTAATTTTGGTTAAAAATTTAAATTCATATATTTATTATGAATTAAACATTTTCCTTTAATTACCAAATTGTTTTTCTAAATGTATAAAATGTTTATATCATTTTATATCATTTGTAGTGTTTAAATAAACATCTCTTTGATCATAAAATGTATTAGACATTTGTTTATTCATACCTTAAGTGATTTAGTTGGATGGAATGATATTTTGTAACTAAATACTTGTTTACGTAATGATTTTATGTTTAATAATTTTACATTTTGTGATCGTCAAAACGTAAGGATATCGAGAAATATTAATAGCGTTTTTATGCATTATTTATATCAACAGATTATTTGCAATATTAATGTACTTTTTCATTCGTCTCATTTAGTAACTCGTAAATTTGACAAAAAATTATCAATATATACAGATTTAATATCATTTAGAATAATCAATCTTTTTGAGTCCACTAATAAGAACTATTTTGTTAGACAATGACTTACGCAAAGCATAAATGCAAATTTCAATCATTCAATGTCTCCACTGTACAGAAAAAGCCACCACGAACACACGATAAAATGATAAATGAATGAGTAAACTTATATTTAACAATATGCGAAGTGGACTCTTCATTTTAATGTTGAATATTGAAATACCTCACAAATCAGGCAATTAAGTTCTTGATCAACGCAAGATGCATCTTCATATTTAGAAGATTTGGATGAAACAAACACTCTTGTTTTGAGATGTTGAAGAATGAAGTCATCTGACAACCCTGAACAGACACTGCCAATCTGTTCGCCAAGTGCAAGAAGTTCCTGTATACAACATAAAAAGTTGCAAGAATCACATAAAATCCAAACACCCTTACTAAAGTAAAAATAAAAGGTTGCTTATTAGAGGGTGTTTGGGTAAGCTTATGCATTCTAAAATCCCGAATACAATAGATTAAAGCTTCTAGCCTAATTCCTTAAAAAAATAATTATAATCCTTTTGAAATAAGCTCACCCAAACTCCTTTAAAATGAAAAACAACCTTTTCTTTCTAAGTTAAAATAAGCTATTGTGCATCAGAAAGAGTCAAGTTTGCATGCAAATGGTGATAGATTTATACACATAAACATCAATCCAAAAAGAGTTATGCAAAAAAGCTACTTACATTAACTGTGATGCACCAAAGCATTCAACAAATGATAACAAATTTGCACAAAAAAAAATTGTTTCCACAAACAAATACGGTATGGAATAAATTATCTAAAGTGGAATAATAAATTAGCTATACAAATATACTTTGCAGCTTGTTGCAGTGAACATGTAATAAGATAATCATTAGACAATGATATTCAAACAACTTAAACCAAAGCACCAACCTTATGAAGTTTCTTCATTCTCCCTTTAGATTCAATAGGAAAGTGTTCCACCATGAAGAATAACCTGAATGCATAGCAAATACAACAATTCATAAGGTTAACAAAACACAAATATTTAGTTTTACTATGGAATAAAACTGACAGCATGATTAATACTTTCTAATACGAGGTCATTACCTTCCTCCATAAAGCAAGGAAAAAGTTGCCATGAATGATACAAATGCAGAACACAGTACCACGTGAATATCATGAAACGTGCAAGGTTTTGAACCACTACCAAACTAAAACATCTCAAATACATCCAACCTAACCCTTTAGCCCAAGCAAGAAGTTTCCCAAAAATTCCAGGCCCTAACTCCAGTACTCCACGGATAGAGGCTGCATATTCACAAAGAAATTACTGCAAGTAAGTTCTAAATTGAAATAATCCAAAAGAGAGTGATTTAAACTGTTTCTTCAAAAACTGAAATACAACGGTTAACTTTTCAATATTAAAGTATATGCCCATTGCCGACAAGAATGGTTAAGGAATGAAAGTATTAAACATGTTTCAGCAGCTTCCACAAGCATATCTTATTGGGTCATCTTCTTTTCCATGCATCCTTTTTAGGAGTATATAAGTCGATAGCATGACACGTGATTTCACAAATGAATACCAGACTTAAATGTTCCAACCGATCTCATAAACCTCAGCCATTGTTCCAACCGATCTAATAAACCTCGGCCAATGATCCAAACCTACTCTTAATCTCAGCCATAAAAATAACAAAATCCTTCAGATATCAATACTAAAATCAGCCAAAAATTACAAACATGATATGAAATACAATTTATCTTAAGAGTTCATGCAAAGCAGTGATTCATTATACAAATAAAAGATGATCATAAATTAAATATAATAAGTAATATTCCATTGAGCCATTTTATCAAACACTATATGCTTGTCAAATAAACATAAGCTTCATTGAAGAAAATGCGTCAAATTTATCAAGGACTTTCATCAAACATTTGGTATGCAAATGCGTCAAACACTTTATCAAATAGCATTGATTTTAGAAACAAAATCAATAATCAAAATCTAAGAAATGTATACAAAATTGATCATTTTCATTATATACCTAAATTTATCGGCTAACCTAATTCGATTGATCAGCTATAAAATTAAAAACAAAATTACCTTAGGATAAGTTTATTAAGAAGTTACCTTTAATCAGCGTATGATATAACTGGATCATCTCTCTCTCTCTCTGTGCTTTTTTGAATCCCACTCTCGAATTGCAACTAAAAAAATTACCAACCGAGAAAACCATTGTTTTTTAATTCTATAAATATGATGATAATTATGATGATATATATACAGAAATCACCTAATTTTGAAGATTCGTTTGATCTTATCACGTTGTATCTGATCGGTTTGGTTGATTTTGGAACTTCAACTGCTTCAATTCGAATTGTGGGTCTCTTTAAGTTTAGATTAGGGTTTTGGGAGGAACTGATTTTATGATGAGATTGATATCGCGGTTTTATTTTTTGTTCAAGAAAGCCGAATCTCTATGGTCTATAGTTTGATTCAGATCTTGATTCAAAAACTAATAAACATCCTTATTTCATGGGATTTTGTTTTGAACCAAATTGATTTAAAAAATTTTGTAATCTTTCTATTCTTAGAGTAAATGCCACGTGTAGTTTTTTAAGAGTTTTGAGAGATTTTTGAAGATTTATGCCTTCTAAATATAGGAATCACACTTGTGCTTTATATAGGTTGTGATGGGTTTTGTTGATATGTGTTCACTAGGCACATGTTAAAGTGTATTCAATGAACATTTATTTTCCTTTTATAACAAAAGATGCATTTAATAAACATTAATTATAGATATAAATAAGGGTAAAGACCATTAGTGATTCACATACTTTTATTTCAGTTTGATCATGCATACTGAACTGTGAAAAACTCATTTTTCATATTATATTGTCGTTTATGTGTCATTGTGAACTATTTTAGTGACTCACTATTTTTAAACCGGTCATAAACATTAAACTTGTGTAAGATTTGTTTGACTATAATTTTTAGGTGAAAGTACTATTATGTCCTCATCTCCTTTACTTCATCCTTCTCAACCCAAAATGGCAATTTTCGGCTCCACCATAACTGCAATTTCCGGCACAAGAATTTCATCGTTTCCTATTATAGGTGCAATTGCAGAACAACGCTTTAATGCTATTTGTGGTGGACAATCAAATTCGGGTTATCCGTGTGTAGTTTCAAACCTGGACACCGTCAATGTGGCTAGATCCGAAGAAGGCTGTTCCATAATGTGAAGCACCCATGGTTATGAAAACATCCAATTTTTGCAAAGTTCAGCTACACAAGACCTTGGCAGCAATTCAGGCTGCAAAAAACGTAAAGGAACACTATTAGGCCATTGTGAAACTGGTGGTCGTGTTGTCACAGGTCTGTCAAACACTATTTTATTTCAGTTAGTTATTGTTGGAATTGAATTTATCAATGCACTTACATTGACCATTCGGCGATAATATCGGCGCATCCGGTTTTGAACAGAGTTACGATCAGATTTCGATACATTTAGACGGTTTGTGGAAAACTAGAAGGGGGGGTTGAATAGTTTTACGTCTTTTTAATTTTATTATGAAAGCTTAGTTTAGTTTTAAAACCTTGTTTGCTTTTAAAACTTTGATTCAATCTTATGTGAACTCAAATGTTGAACAATATGAACAACTATATCTAAGTATGAACAATAATAATATAAGCTAAGTATGTGAAATCAACACATGCACAATTATAAACAATTATAGCTATATACGAGAGATAAGTAAGTAATCGTTTATTTTATAATCCTTAGTTATATTTTGTATGATAACTTTACTTGATCGAAATGATCAATTATATGTATGTTACCTTTTTAGTTTGATTGTAAAAACTTTGTTTTGTGAATGAAACTTTCGTTTGATCTTTAAGTAAAATCAATACTAGCACTATATGAGAAAATATATATATATACGTCTACGTCTACAAAAGTAATAACGATATAAGCAAGATAATAAGTAAGATATGGAAAGATCTAACCGCGAGACAAAGGATTTATAGTGGTTCGGCTACAAGGACACCTTCCTTGCCCTACTCCACTCCTCGAGTCACCTACTCGAGAGTTTTCTTCACTATGTCAACAAGCTCCCTTATGGCGGAGAAAACCTTACACACCAATTTACACACCACTTTACACACCACAACTTCTTCACAACTAAGTCACAACTTCTACACAACTTCTTCAAGCTAATCTACTTCACAACTAACTACTCCACTCCTATCTTTTTCACACCAATTCACTTCACAACTAACTACTCCACACCTAGCTTCTTCACTACAATCTAATTCCTAACTTTTCTTCTTCACACCAAGCAACTAACTAATCACACAATCTATATATCTAGCACAACTATCTACAATCAAATATTCACAACAATCTTCACAAAGAATAGTGTAAATAATCTTGATGATGCACCAACAACTTGGATGTGGAGGTCATAACAAGTTGTAATACTTCTTGTCTTGGGGGATAGAAGTATTCTTCTCTTGCACTTGAGAGGATGAAGTTTGAATCACTTTGAAACAAAGAATTATACACTTATGATCAAAGGATTTTAGAGAATAGAAATGAGATCTAGAACAGAAAGTTTTGGGGTGCAAAAAGGTGAGAAAAATCTGTGGAATGAACCAGTATTTATAGGGGAGAAAATACTGTTTGGGAGCGTGGCCGGTCCCCTTAATTGTCTGGCCGGTCCCCTTAATAATTAAGGGGGCCGCCTAACAAAAAAATATTTTCTTCAGAATTTTTTGTCTTTTTGTGGGGAAGGTTTTTCCTGAAGAGTATAGCCGTTTTTTGGGTAGAAATTTGCATTCAAAATATTTATTTTGAATAAAACATTTCTTTATAAATACAAAAACATTTTGTATAAGTTTAAAGATGTTTGTCCCACTTTATAAAAAATGTAAGGTTTGTAAATATAAAAATTCCTTTAATCATAAAATGCATTAAACACTTTGTTTATTCATACCTTAAGTGATTTGGATGTAAAGTGAATATTTATCACTAAATACTTGTTTACGTCATAATTTTTAGCTCAATGGGTTTACGTTTTGTGATTATCAAAACATAGAGATATCGATAAATGTTAATAATGTTTTTAGACATTATTTATATCAACACGGTTCAGTGCACCCATTTATTTCCAATGAAAGGCCATCCAAGAGGAGATCAGTTGTCAGTGAAGAAGTTGGTAGCTTACCCTGCATGCCAACCAAAGGTAAGCTGCCGATTGTGTAGCCTAATATGGCTTCATTTTTTTTTGTTTGATAAGCACATACCTTGCTTTTACAGCTACACGAGTGGATACAACGGGGGTCAGCCTTGCGGATATAACAATGTGTGAGATTCATCAGACTGGTCATGCATGTGTCCCAACCATCCAGTTAGCTAAACGGCGCCGAAAAAATGGCCCGACCGTAGATTCTGTTCTTCCATTTCACCTCTTACAATCAGTTACCTAAAAAAGTTTGGGATCCACGCGACAAGGGCAAAAAAGATTATCCGGTGCTTACAGGTAACACCTAACAAACTCTAATATTATCACCTGATATGAGCACAAAAACTACATATAACTATACACTATGCTTAAACGATACAGACTATATCGGATGCTACATTACATCAGGAGAGGCTGGAGATATTGGAAATCCTAACAAGAATCAGTCGAGAATTAGAAAGGTGGAGATACAAAATCTAAAGTAAGTCGTTTGTAACTAACCATAGCACATCTAACCTCTTTTTAACAGTAAATTTCCAAACATTATTTACATTTGTATGACAAACAGCCGGAATTCTATCGAACTAACTTTGTGGGACGACTTTGCCGACAACTTTGAGAAAGAACAAATTGAAGCACTTGACAGGCCTATTATAATAGCCGTCAGCTCATGCAGAGTTTCAAATACATGAACAGAGGTACCTTTAATATTACTCAAATTAAAGCACATCATATAGACACATGAATATCATAAACACTATGACATCAACTTTTTACTGATTACAGAACTTCAGCTTTCATCATCACCAGGAACATACTATTACATAAACCCTGCAATTCCAGAGCTTGAGCACTATAAAGCAGCGTACGCTTCAGCCATCCTTATTTATTATTCCATAAAACTTGTGCCTAACTTTGTTCCGCTAAAAATTATGCCCATATAACAGATACAAGGCACTCTACGAGGAAAAGCAACCGTTATTTGTCACTAGGTACCGCTTGCCAGACAACCAACAAGAAAAAGAAAAAAACTGTATTCCATTTGAATTACTTTTTAAACACGATCCCGAAAGCTATAGGGTGAGTCATACTTATTGATGTACATCTATATTTTACCACCTATTACAAGAAAGACACATGCCTCACACTTAATTTGTTTACATTTTATAAGGGGGTGCGGTTTACTTGCGAAGGAACGATAACTAAACTCAATACAACCAGTGGATAGTAGCAACAAAAATTAACAGAGACTACGAATGCAGGAAGCACGGGATCATACCAGCTCCTAAATACCGGTGAGCAAATATAGCATACAAATATTGGCCAATTTATGGTTACTTACATGAGTCTTTCATTTCGGCAGCTACAATTTCAGAGCTTCAGTGACAGATGGCACGAAGGCTGCACAGTTCATATTCTTCACACCTAAAGCGGATGACTTTACCGGAGTAAATTGTCGAGACTTGATTACATCAGCCCACACCCTTGAGCCAGGCCATTTTCTTGCAGAAATCGAAGCAATTGTTGGAACAAAACATACAATTCAGTTCCACTACAATCCAGCATGCACAACACCATTCATTGAATTTGTCATGGATGAGGTTTTTGGCATAACGGATCTCCCAAAGCATATTGAAATAAAGGCATCAGGTTAATAATTATAACTCTACCACCACATAACAGCTACCATGTGCACTAGACATGACATTCATACAAGTTACATTTTATAATGCAGGTTCCGAATCGTTGCCAAAGGGTTTGCCACCACCGACAACAGGTATGCCTCTAAAACCACATAACAGCTATCATTTGCACTAGACAAAAGATTCACATGAATTGCCTTTTATAATGCAGTTCCTGAGTCATTGACAAAGGCTTTGCCACCGCCAGCGGCTGACAAAACTGAAACTACGACCACTGTAACCCAACATGATCACTATATAGGTCCTAAACTTTTACACTACAAATAAGCCCCCGCAAAAAATAAATTCATATAAAATACCCACTTATGTGTATATTTGATTTTGCAGCCATGATCTCATCGACAGGATACACAGCAACCAATGTCACGCTGCAGGGCAATTTACCATCGGTTGACATCAACTATCTGACAACAAAAGTGGAACCACTAATTGCTCAACAACAAGAGCAGGCACAAGCACAAAAAGAAATAAGGAGGCTGGTAAATTTGCACTACTTAATAAATAGACAACACGCTTCACACATATATCTACAATACTGATACATGTTTATCTATTGATTGCAGAAACAGGTACACCACCACCGGCCTACACAGGTGTGCAAACCAGGTCAAAGACAGATGCACCATCCAATGTTCCTCAGAAAGCAGTCAAACGCCCACTCTTCACAGAGGAGCCATCGGACAGCAAAAAAAAAATTCCCAGGCTCCAGTGTCTACCCATCATCTTTTGGTACTTAGATGCAGCCTTCTTAAGTGCATCCTAAAAACTAACAACTATGTAAATAACTAGAACTACTATCGACGGTCATGTGACGTCGCTTATGTAAGGTTATTAGGATGGTAGCACCACCGATACCCATTTTTGGCTGCCTACGTGCAGTAATGCCAACAACCATGTGAACTGAATTAGGTTGACCTATACAGGTAGTACCAGCAATCATGTATACACATGTTTGCGCTCAAACAGATGTGTCATCCTACATGTTTGCGTTCAAACAGATGTGTCACCCTTACTTTTTGTACAATACTTGCAGCACATCATCCATGTAAACTTAAATGTTGGCAACTAATGGACTACGTATTTGGTGCAATTGCTCTTTCGTTTTTTAATTTCTTAATTGTTCATGCAATAACTCTTTATATACTTCATATTATTCTTGATTTTTTATCTGCTTATTGTTTTCTTTACATTACATTTAATTGCCACAGATTTTGGACAATGCAACATATGCAATATAATCAGCAGTAAAACAAAACAAAAATAATCATAATACAATATTTCCATTCATTAATAATGATAACCATACAGATGATGTTATATTTCATCTACCAACCATTCATTTAAGTCTTAGCAAAATACATCATACCATGTCCATACATAAACACTTAAAACACAAAAGAGCACCAAAATATACCACAAAAGTTGCCAACACATCACTCAAACCAAAAAAAGATTAACCTTCTTCTCTTCCCTTCCTTCTCGCGCCAAATTGAGAACCGCAACCAATCCAGCAAGCACCTTTTTCTCCCTTTCGAGTGTCACCTTCAAGCGATCCAAACTAATGTCCCCATCCTCATGCAGCGGCAAGAAACACTCCCCTTACTTCACCAAACTCTCGAGACGCATGACCTTCGCCGCCAATTCATCATGCTTTTCACCGAGAGCCATTAACAAGCCATCATTGTCGATGTAATCGTGGCTAAATAGCAGATGTAAGCAGTCCTCGATTTCATTAGAATTAGCAGCAACATTTAGCATTTGAAAAGTGGGGGTGCGAGCAAGAGCATAGGCAGATGTTCTAGGTGGTGTGGCCATTGTTAAACCAAAGAAATGAATTAAAAACTTACTGAATTAGGGTTGCTATGCGAATAAAAAAGGGGAAACTCCCCTTTTATTAACAAACGCGGAAACTAAACCGACAAAACCAATATATATATATACACACACACACACACACACACACACACACACACACACACACACACACACACATATATTAGAAAAAAGTTAAGACAAATAGAAAAAAAAATTAATTATTTATAAAAACTTTTTATTTTAAAAGTTACAAACCTTTAAAAATAAAATACAAAAAAGTTCACACAATACTCTAAAAGCGACTGAGATAAAACAAAACAAACAATTGTATAAATTATATCAAAAAACATGTAACGTCAAGACAAACACGATGTAATTGCTAAAGTTTA
>JARVZY010007115.1:15000-24356 GCA_030686995.1 Artemisia argyi | reverse complement strand
CACAATCCTCTGTTCTTGGAGCGGAAGCTATTTGTTTGGCTTTACATCCGTCCCAAGGTATCATTTCTAATACATCCGTAGGACAGGCTCGGACACATTGAGTACACCCAATACATGTATCATAAATCTTTACTGAATGCGACATTGGATCGATATTTTTGAACGTGATAAAGTTTCAATCTAGTAAATTGATAAATGAATTATATATTTAAATACTAATACTAGATGAATCGATGAGTTACCCGGTTTTTTCTGGATTGACAGTGCCAAACTACTTTGATTTCTTATCTTTGTGATAACATGATCATACCTTACGTGGCACACATGCTAATTTTAATTGATTTATGAAAATTCTAATTTTATTTTAATAGGATAATATTACTTATTCAACAAATTAGATTGATTTATACGAGTTGATTTTCTGTTACGATAAATTGATGAAACAATGGCGAGTCCAATAGCGGCTTCAGCAGCTGCAATAGCTATAACAAAAATAGAAAAAATTGCTCCTTTTAATTGACGACTATCAAAAAAATCAGAAAATGTTACAAAATTGAGATTAACCGCATTTAATATAAGTTCAAGACACATAAGAGCCCTAACCATATTTCTACTTGTAATCAATCCATATAGACCGACAGAAAATAAATAGGCACTCAAAACAAGTACATGTTCGAGCATCATTAACCAACTCCTCATCAATCTCGATTCATTTCAATATGAACAACAATTTAACCAATTGGATTGACTAGAATAATGAAATAAAGGAATATATTGGGAATAGATCAAACTAATAAAGACTTTCTCTTTTATATCCAAAGTCAAATAGAAAAAGGAAATGCATCTGATAGCTCATAACAAGGGTTTTCCGGTTCTAAAGAGTTATTATTGACGAGCTACAGCAATTGCGCCGATTAACGCAACTAAAAGAATTAGTGAAATAAATTCAAACGGAATAAAAAAATCTGTTGATAAATGAATCCCAATTTGTTGACTATTACTTATCAGATCTTGCTCTATAATCTGGCTTGCTTTTGTAGTCCAAATAATCCCGTACCATGACGTATCTGGAATAGTAGTAATTAGTGAAAAAAAAATACTTGTGCAGACCACGGAAGTTACTCCATCTCCCACGGTCCAAAGGCGGAAATCTTTGGAATATTCTGAACCATTTATGAACATCACAGCAAAAATGATTAAAACATTTATGGCTCCTACGTAAATAAGGAGCTGCGCGGCAGCTACAAAATGCGAGTTTGATAGAATATAGAATAAAGATATACAAACAAAAACAAATCCCAATGAAAAGGCAGAATAAATGGGATTGGGAAGTAATACTACTCCCAGACCCCCTAATATAAGACCCAATCCCAGAAAGACTAAAAGAAAATCATGTATTAGTCCAGGTAAATCCATTATATATAAAATAAGAGATAAATAAATCAAAATCTTTCATAACTTTATTGACACCCGGTCAGGAAAAAAGAGGGAAATCTACTTTTTTATAATAGTTCTTAATTATTATTAAATTAAAAATTCCATTTTCATGGATATGGATTGATGTAGATATAGTTATTGGCCTAATCTCTCGAAAGAGTAATTTAAATCTATATATTTGCAAATCCTCAATATAGTCATAGAAATTTAATATAAATTAAAACATGATTCTCGTCTCCTAATCAATATAATCAATATAATTATGAATATATTAATAAAATTCTAGTTATTCACCAAATAAAAAGCCTCATTCTTTTAGATCAAAATGAGTTATTAAGTTTTTATTTCAGGCAAATTTAAAATTGTTCGAATTGTGTAATCGTCAATTACTGACATTGGTAACCGACCCAAAGCAATTTGATTATAATTCAATTCGTGACGATCATAAGTAGAAAGTTCATATTCTTCAGTCATTGATAAACAATTTGTTGGACAATACTCAACGCAATTACCACAAAATATACATACTCCAAAATCAATACTGTAATTAAGCAATCGTTTCTTTCTAATATCAGTTTCCAATTTCCAATCAACAACGGGCAGATCTATAGGACATACGCGAACACATACTTCACAAGCAATGCATTTATCAAATTCAAAGTGGATTCGGCCGCGGAAACGCTCGGATGTAATCAATTTTTCATAGGGGTATTGAATAGTTACAGGTAAACGATTCGCGTGTGATAAGGTAATCATAAAACCTTGACCAATATACCTTGCGGCTCGTACTGTTTGTTGGCCATAATTCATGAACTCAGTTACCATAGGGAACATATCGTGAATATCTATAAAAAATAGGATACTTGTTTCTTTCTCTTGTTTGGGACAAGTCATGAATATAGAAGTATTTTTACAGTGAAAGAAGTTGGGAAGAAGTTGTTAATAATAGATTACCTAGAGAAATAGGTAAAAGAAATTTCCATCCAAGATTTAATAATTGGTCCATTCTCAGCCTCGGTAAAGTCCATCTTGTTGCGATAGGAATGAACAAGAACAAATAAGTTTTAGCTAATGTAATAAAGATACCAATTATTGTTCCAAAGACTCTACCCCTTTTAGTAATTTCAAAAAGCTCGGGAACAAATATGTATGGAATAGAAAGATTCCAACCCCCCAAGTAAAGAACTGTTACGAATAATGAAGAAACTAGTAGATTTAAATATGAAGCAACGTAAAATAAACCAAATTTGATACCGGAATATTCGGTTTGATAACCTGCTACTAATTCTTCTTCTGCTTCTGGTAAATCAAAAGGTAATCGTTCACACTCTGCTAGGGAAGAAATTAGAAAAACTAGAAATCCTATAGGTTGACGCCACAAATTCCATCCCCAAAAACCATATTTTGACTGCGCTTCCACTATATCAACGGTACTTGAACTGTTAGATAATCATAGTGGATGATAACATCACTGTTCCCACCCCTATTGCAGAACCGTACATGAGATTTTCACCTCATACGGCTCCTCAAAGGTCACAAATAAATCTAAGGACCCGTCCTTATTTATTTTTCTTGATATGTTTGTAGGATAAATAGAGATAAAATGAAATCTATTGTAAGGTCCCCATTAGACACTGGAATTCTGTCTGCTATATTTATTTATACTATAATAAAATAAATTTATACTATAATAAAATAAAGTGCTTCTGAATTCATCTTCTCTTTTAATAATTTAATCTTTGTTGAGTAATAACTTAATCCTTGAATAAAATCTTTCTTGTAACAATATCTATAGATATTTCAACCTAACGTTTTCAATTACGAAATCCAATTAGACCTTGCATTAGTTCATGAATCATGACAAGAATTCTATCTCTATATAGAGAAAGAAAAAAAGATATTTTTTTTTTTAGCGCATTCAGTCTTTCGATTTTTTTCGTTCCTATTCTCCTTTCTCAAAAAAAGGGGACCTTAAACAAAGTTAAAGGATTACTTCGTTCTTGATAGTTATTTACTTAATCGGTGAATAGAAGTATACTCTGGATCGGAATCGTGGGAAGTACTCCTTGATCATTTCTACCAATTTAAAGCCCCAATTATAATTCTTTTTATACACAGAATACACTTACATAATCTCTATTACGAATCCTTTGTGTACCTTAGTGTTCCTAGCTATCCACTTATTTTTATCAATCCACTTTTGGGTAATACATATGCTAATAGATAGTAAAAACCTCATAAAGTAGATCTTTTGAACCCGCTTCAAGTCATCATGATTAATCAATCAATCTTGGGGTAAACAGTCTCTAATACTTAATGTTTACTTTTATTAACTCTTGTACATAGGAAATGAGATTCAATCTTTTACTGCAAATTTATAAGCCGTTTCTTTCACTCATATAACTATCTGGTTTCCTTCATCAACCCCCGAATAATGAATAAAAAACGAAAATATATATTCAACTCATGACATTTCCTTCCTAGAAAGAAAAAGTAGGGTCAAATTTATGTCTTAACGAATCACACGTAGAGATATTGATAACACACATAGAGTTAATGGTATTTCATAACTAATTGATTGAGCAGCAGCTCGTAGACCACCTAAAAAAGAATATTTATTATTGGAGCCATATCCTGACATAAGAAGGCCGACAGGAGCTATACTTGAAATAGCAATCCATAAAAAAACACCGATACTGAGATCGGCTAAAACAAGATGATCCCCAAAAGGAATTACTAAATAACTTAATAAAACGGATATTACTGCTATAGACGGTCCAATACTGAATAAACGAGTATCTCCTCTAGATGGAAGAAGATTCTCTTTGAAAAGTAATTTGGTACCATCTGCTAGAGCTTGAAGAATTCCCAAAGGTCCTGCGTATTCAGGACCAATACGTTGTTGTATACCTGCAGATATTTCTCTTTCTAACCAAACAATTACTAGTACACCTATTGTGATTCCTAATACAGGAGTAAAAATAGGGATAAGCATCCATATGATCCCATAGACCTCTTTTAAGGATTCCAATCTAGAAAAAGAATTGATAGCTTGTACTTCTGTTGTATCCATTATCATTTTAACGATCAACTTCTCCCATAATGATATCTATACTACCTAGTATCGTCATAATATCAGCCAATTTCATCCTTTTAACTAACTGAGGAAGAATTTGCAAATTAATAAATCCTGGCGGTCTAATTTTATATCGCCAAGGAAAAACACCCTTATCTCCTATCAGAAAAATTCCCAATTCTCCCTTTGGTGCTTCAACTCTCACATAAAGTTCTTGCTTCGACAATTCAAAAGTCGGAGAAGGTTTTTTACTAATGAATCGATAATCAAAGTCATTCCATACAGTATCTTTTGCTCTATCAAAACGGCGTATTTCTAAATTTTCATAGGGCCCTCCCGGAATTCCTTCTAGCGCCTGTTGAATAATTTTTATGGATTCCGTCATTTCACTGATTCGTACTAAATAACGAGCTAATGAATCCCCCTCTTTTTGCCATTGGACTTCCCAATCAAATTCGTCGTAACACTCATAATGATCAACTTTACGAAGATCCCATTGTATTCCGGAAGCTCGTAGCATAGGTCCCGACAAACCCCAATTTATTGCTTCCTCTCCACCAATAATGCCTACTCCTTCAACTCGTTCTAAAAAAATGGGATTCCGTGTAATAAGCTTTTGATATTCGGCAATTCCTGTTAAAAAGTAATCGCAAAAATCCAAACATTTATCTATCCAGCCATGAGGTAAATCAGCAGCGACTCCTCCAATACGAAAAAAATTGTGCATCATTCGCATACCGGTGGCAGCTTCGAATAGGTCATATATCAATTCTCTTTCTCGAAAAATATAGAAGAAAGGAGTCTGTGCCCCAATATCTGCCATAAAAGGGCCAAGCCATAACAAATGTGAAGCTATACGACTTAACTCCAACATAATGACTCTGATATAACTGGCCCTTTTAGGGACTTGAATATTCCCTAATTGCTCTGGTGCATTTACAGTTATTGCTTCTGTGAACATAGTAGCTAAATAATCCCAACGTGTTACATAAGGCAAATATTGTATAATTGTTCGATTTTCCGCAATTTTTTCCATACCTCTGTGTAAATAACCCAATATTGGTTCACAGTCAATAACATCTTCACCATCTAGAGTAACAATGAGTCGAAGAACACCATGCATTGATGGGTGGTGAGGTCCCATATTGACTATCATGAGGTCTTTTCTTGTAGCTGGTACAGTCATAGGTTTTTCCTGATTCATTCTTCCATGAATTGCTGAAAGCGAAAAGAAGTTCATCAAACTTTAAGCGAATAATTCAAACTAACTCTTCAAATTAACGAGTTTTTCTCTCTCGAATATCCAACTGTCCTATTAATTCTTTATAACGTGCTCTGTTTTTTTTTGACAAATAAGCCAGCAGCCGTTGACGTTTTCCCAGAATTTTCCGCAGACCTCTCTGAGATAAATAGTCTTTTTTGTGTAATTCCAA
This sequence comes from Artemisia argyi, assembly GCA_030686995.1. Lineage (NCBI taxonomy): Eukaryota > Viridiplantae > Streptophyta > Magnoliopsida > Asterales > Asteraceae > Artemisia > Artemisia argyi. Next base: position 18,410 of record JARVZY010007115.1, on the reverse strand, counting down.
ATGTGAGGTAAGTCTCCGTATCTTGTTGGTGAAACTTACTACTTGAAATTCAACGGATCCGCTATTTTCTTTGTTTTCTTCTTGTTCTTGCAAAATAATTGAAATAAATGAATTTTTTACCATAAAAGAATTTCACACTCCCCTTTTTACAGATAGTTATTTTATTGGATCAGTAATAATAGTAATAATAATGTAAGAAATTTTAATGTAGTATACACAATAATCAAAAATTTTTTATAGATTCCTGTTTTTTTCAATGAACATTAATGAATCCTTTTTTGGAGTTCATTTGTATAGTCATACAAAAAGAGGATACCAAATCGTTTAGTACGAAGATTCTGTTGATTAATTTATAGCTTTAATTTTTACGCCATTTACTTATCCTAGAGGGGGATGTAAGACAGCGCATATGAGCATCGGGTTGTTTGCATATAACATGGATATTTACAGATCACGGACAGAAAAACAAAAATGAAAAATCTGATTGATAGAACAACATAATATATAGAAAACTCAAAAATTTAAATCAGGGGTACATATATATCCTTAACATACTCAAGCGGCTCCCATTATTGGTATCAAACCAATAGCGATTCATACAAGCTAAATCTTCTAATCGATAATTAGGCCAAAAAAATAACTTGAATTTAATTAATTCATTTTTTTTTCGGTCGAAATTTTTACTTTCATCCAAAAATTGACTCCAATTTTTTATCTTGTTCTCCTTGGAAAATGTTTTATTTCTATGCGCACCATTCTGATTCTTTAAATTCAAATTGAAAGAAATTAGAATTCGCAATTCTCTACGACGTCTAGATGATAAAATTTTTTCAGGAACAAGCAAATCATAATTATTTTTGTCTTTATTTAGAGTTTTCCTTTTATGTCTTGGAATGGATTCATCAAAATTATTCTTAGCAACATTTTTGGGGTTTCGGTATCTTTGATTACTTTGGTGCTTACTTTTATGAACCAATGAAATACCTATGATTTGATACATAAAAAACTGTCCGTCATTTTTTACAGATAGACGGGTAGGTTCCATAATTAATATTCCCTTTTTCGTTAATTGTGTAAGATTTAAACGCCTTCTCATTATATCCAGATTCATTTCTTTCCTTTGAATATAGGATATAGTAATTTTTCTTACATTTATGAGGCTAAGCAGGAGACCATATATCTGGATATTATTCATCATTTTTTGATTCAATTGATTCAAACGTCCAGTCCATCTTAATTGAAAAGGAAAATCTCCTTTAAGCAATACTTTTAGTTTTTCGATCGATTCTAAAAAATATTCTTCAATATTGTTTTGATTCTTTAATTCAAAATATTGTTTTGAATTTGATGGTCTAAAATTTAAAAAATATTCATTCGCCTCTTGTTTTCCTTTGATATTTGGATTTTCACTAAAATTTGGATTGATATTCAAATTAAAAAGAAGTAAGTTGCTTGGGATAAACCAAGGTTTCTCTTTATATTTATGATAAAGTATTAAAAACTCTGGAAATAAAAAAACTTTCGGATTCGATATGAGGTGATTTAAGATTAAGAATTTTTCATTCATTCCCATCCAATCAAAAGACACCCCCATCCAATCAAAAAAGACCTTTTTATAATTGATTTCGGAATTTGATTTAATTGGAAGATAAAAAAGACCATTATTATGAGAATTCTCCGTTATTTGGTCCTTATTAGGTTCAACCTGAATATTTGTATTAAATTTCCAACCCAAATATTTTCTATCTGTATTTTTTTCCATATATATAATATCACTTTTTTCTAGATAATTCTTGATAGGAATATTATTGAGTATGTTAAAAAAAGTTTCTTTATTTTTGGTGGAATTTTCTTGCTTCTTTATTGTTTCTAATGATGATCTATAAATATCAGACTTATTCTTAGTTTCAGAATTCATATATTTATATGAGAAAAGATCATATCTATAGTTTTTTTGAAAATTCTCCTCTTTATTTGGTAATAAATATACTTTCCAATTTTGTTTTTTTTTGTAATCCAATAATGGGTCTTTTTCATAGGAATACCTTTTCTTTAAATCATCATTTTGAGACATTTGAGACATATGGCATTGATTTATTTGATTTCGCCATTTTTGTGGGACTAATGTAGACCATGTAATCTGAGATAAATCATATTGATAATGACTTCTTAACCAGTTTTTCCATGGATTCTTTTCATAATTTGAAAGTTTGTTATGTCTTACTTTGGAATCAAATATTCCTTGTGTTCCAAAAAAATCCTTTATTTCATTCTTAAGAAAAAAAGATGGTCCATTATATTGAAGAATAGATCTTAACTTATTGAAGTTAATAACTTGGGTTTGTGATAATTTAAAAAATACATATTTTTGTGACAAGTAAGATAAATCAAAAAAAATATGTGGCTTCTGCTTACTATTTCTAAGATTATCAAAAGCCTTTTTTATAGTCATAGGCGAAATGAAGTCAATTTTATTTTGTTTTTTTTTATTAATTCTTTCTTTATCTTTATTTATTTCATTATTGTCAATGTATTTTTCAAGAATTTTTTTTGTTGATTCCATAAAAAGTTGTAGAGAAATTCTGCGCATATTAATTATACATAAAAAGATATCTACGTATATTTTTTCAATGCAAAATTGAAATATTAATTCAATATTTTTTCTTTTTAATATTTTCCAAATTTTTGGGGGTGATTCTCGATTAGTCTTTTTATTTTTTTTCATTATTTCTATTTGATTTCTGATTGTGTTTCTTCTATCAATTCTATGTTTAATCTCTTCTTTTGCCTGTGAATAATCTCTAGATTTATTTTGACTAAATGATTCATGAATTATCTGAGTGCTGATTATCGAATCCTTTTCTGTTTGAGTTTCACTTGATTCATATATTTCTCTCGGTATAAATAATGGAATTTTCTTTCCTTTTAAAAGTATTTGTTTTAAAAAGAAAAATGCTTTTTCTTGTTGCTTTGTTATTTTTTTTAAAACTCTTTGAACTCTAAAATTAAAATTTCTTATTTCGACTTTGTAGTCTATATCTTTAAAAACGGGTTCAAAAAAGGAAGGTGTTTTTCGAGGAGGACCAAAAGGATATTCTGTTTCCATTCCCAAAACTGTTAAAAAACAAGAATCAAAATCATCTTGTTGCTTTCGATCTCTATCAGAGAGTCGTAGCTTAGATCCGTGCCACGGTTTCAAATGAAAAGGATATAAGATTTTGATCTGAAAACCTTCTATTAACCAATTTTTAGGAAATTCTGTTTTGGAGAATTGAAGACCATTATAGCTGCACTTTAAATAAATTTCTCTATTCCAATCTTGGAAATCCTCATACCATTCCGGAGATTGCCGTAATAAAATACGGCCAATATTCTTAGCTATTATCAATAAGGGTAATTTAATATACCTT
>JARVZY010007114.1:0-24361 GCA_030686995.1 Artemisia argyi | reverse complement strand
ATAGAATTTGATATTAAAGTAACTTTAGTTTTTATTCGAGGGCGAATTTGATAATTAATTTTGTTGCAGTTTTACTCAGCAATGCAGGAATTTGGTCATAAAATTTGTTCTACTGTTTTTACAATTCTTGTGTGTATAAATTCAGTATGAAACTGAACAACGCAGGAATTCTGTCATTAATCTTGTTACTGATTTTCCCATTTTTTAAATATTTTTTATAAATTCAGTATGAATTTGAGCTTAGATTTATTAAAATCCTTAAGGAATATCTTTATCGGTGTGAATTTGATCAGTTTTGGTTGCGATTCTAGTAGTTTTGTTTCTTCAATTGCTGATGACCAAAAAAAAAAAAAAGAGAGTAAAGATCGATGATGTTTATGTAGTAACAAACATTAAATGTGTTAAAACAGGTTGCCTATCTGCAATTTCAATGGCGACAGAAGAGGACAAAAGTATTATTGGGATTGATCTTGGGACTAACACTTCTCGTGTTGTTGTTTATATAAATGATCATGTTGAAATCATATCCAATGATCAAGGAAGTCGTACGACACCATCATGGGTGGCTATCACAGACTCCGATAGGCTCATTGGCGAGGCTGCAAAGAATCAGGCAGCTCTAAATGCCAACAGGACCATCTTTCATATTGGGAAACTTATTGGGAGAAAGTATGTCCGTATGACCTTACTTACAATCTTAATTATATGCTGTTTAATTAATTAAGATGCCTGTTTAATTGACAGATTTGAGGACAAAGAGGTTCAAAGACTTATGAAAGTCGTTCCCTACAAAATTGTGAACAAAGACGGAAAGCCTTATATCCAAGTTGAAATCAAGGATGGGGAAATCGAGGTTTTCAGTCCTGAAGAGATTACCTCAATGATTCTTACCAAAGTGAAGGAGACAGCCGAAGCATTCCTTGGGAAAAGAATTACGGATGCTGTTGTCTCGGTTCCTGGTAAGTCAACCTTGCAAAACAAACCCTACATTCAATTTTTGGGTCAACGGTTTGTTGTTGTTGTTTTTTTTTTTTTTTTTTTTTTTTTTTTTTTTTTTTTTTCTAACATCATGGGTTATTTGAGGTCTTAAACCACTTTTGGTTGGTCTCTATGGGCTGCACAAAAAGAGAGCTTAACATTTTAAGGGTCTGGATGGGCAGCAATATATACCCAAACGGGTCAGAATGGGTTGTTTAAAAGAAAAAATGGGTTCTTTCGTCCTCTTCCTGAAAAGCTTGCTAATTTTAGTCTCTACTTCCGTTGTATGTGTGTAATATGCTTGTGTCTATCTGTCTGTAATGTGTGTGGGATTTATTAATTTATATATATGTGTGTATGTGTGTGTTAAACATTTTTGTCCTGTTCGTGACAAACACATGAGAAACATGATATATCCATATCACTGAATTCAAATATCGACAATAGCTGACAATTTGTATAGATGTGTTCAAAGTTTTATACGACCCTTGGGTTGTCTAATCCCATCCTGAACCGAACCAAAATGGTCATTTTTTGAACCAATATGATCAATGTTTTATCAGGTACAGTGGTAAGTAAAGTAATTATGTATCCTATGATCTTTAAACATTGGTTTAATTGTTGCAGCATACTTCAGTTACGAGCAAAAGCAGGCTACGAAGGATGCTTGTATAGAATTTGTGATGCGGAATAAAATGAGGAAGAAAATGATTTCATTCAATGAGAAATGAAAGGGGTTACAATGTACTTATAATCTTGGCGCCTAACTAACTAACAAAACAGAAATACAAATATTTACATAAAGGCCCTTTAACTATATACAACTTGTCATCAGTGTATAAGTCCTTATCCCCCCCTCAAGTTGGAAAGTCTGCAAGACCCAACTTGTTGGCAAGATAATAATGTTGAACTTTGCCTAAAGCTTTTGTCATGATATCAACAATTTGGGACTGAGTAGGAATGTATGCAGTTTGTAAGAACCCTTCTTGTATCTTGTCTCTTGTAAAGTGGCAGTCAATATCCAAATGCTTTGTTCTGTCATGAAAGCAAGGGTTTGCTGCAATTTGTTGAGCTGACTTGTTGTCACAGAAAAGAGTAACTGGGCACTGCACTTTGATCTTCAAGTCCTGCAGGAGATAACTAAGCCACAACAACTCACAAGTGGTAGCAGCCATACTTCTATATTCAGCCTCAGTGCTTGATCTAGACACAGTTGGTTGCTTCTTTGTTTTCCAAGACACTAGTGAATGTCCCATAAAAATGCAATAGCTGTTAAAGATCTTCTTGTCATTAAACATGAAGCCCAATCTGCATCGGTGAAACCAGTAAGCTTAAGATGGGATTGAACAGGATAGAAAAGACCTTTAGAAACTGTGACTTTTAGATACTTAAGCAAGTTCAATGCAGCTTGCATATGAACATCTCTTGGAGTTGACACAAACTGACTAAGATGTTGCACAACATAAGAGATGTCTGGCCTTTTCATGGTCAAATAAAGTAATCTCCCAACTAATCTTCTGTAAGAACCAGGATCCTTTAACAAAGTGCCTTTATTAAGAGACAACTTCGGTTGTGTTGGCAGAGGAAATTCCTTTGGTTTAGCTGCAGTCAAGCCTGCATCTGTCAATAAATCTAAAATATACTTCCTTTGGTTCAAATAAGTGCCAGTATTGGTTCTGCATATCTCAATGCCCAGGAAATACTTAGCTAAACCAAGATCTTTAATTGTGAACTTCTGATCAAGAGCTGCTTTAAGCTGTGTAATCTCAGATGGACAATTGCCAGTAATCAACATATCATCAACATACACCAGCGCAGCTGTGAACTGGCCATTTACATCCTTCACAAACAAAGAGTAATCATGATTGGGTTGAACATAGCCCATGCTGATTAAAAATTTAGTCAACTCTTGATTCCACTGTCTAGAAGCTTGCTTTAGACCATACATGGACCTTTTGAGCTTGCATACCTGATTAGGACCAGCTTTAGTGTAACCTTCAGGTGGCAACATGTAAATTTCCTCATCAATATACCCATGCAGGAAAGCATTATTTACATCTAATTGATGTAAATCCCATTCCTTTGCAGTAGCTAAAGCAATTAACACCCTCACAGTTGCTAGTTTAGCCACAGGTGAAAAGGTGTGTTTGTAATCTTGACCCTCCTTTTGATTAAAACCTCTGACCACAAGCCTTGCTTTTAGTTTATCAATTGAACCATCAGCTTTGTACTTTATCTTGAACACCCATTTAGAAGTAACTGGAGTGTGACCTTTTGGTAATTCAGTAACTTCCCAAGTATTATTAACTTCTAAGGCTGCAATTTCTTTGTCCATAGCTTCAATCCAACCTTTGTCTTTAGAAGCTTGTGCATAACTGGTTGGTTCTGTTTGTGCAAACACATCAGCTAGGAAAGCTATGAAAGGAGAAGGTACATCCTTGAAATCTGTGTTGCCAAACAGAGGATATTCTGTAGAACAAAAATTGGTTGTGCTTGTGGTAGATTTTGGTGTAACAATGATGAGGCAAAAAATGAACCGTTTTTACGGGGTCATTTAAGCCCGGAATTGAATTTATTTGATCAAATATTGCCCTAAATCGTTCCTTTTGTGATTTTAGGTACTTTGGGAGAGAAATCTGGAAAAGGAAGCAATTCGGACGTTTTTGGAGCATAAAAGTGAAGATAACGCCAAAGTCTTAATTTTCCTTGCTGGGAACAGTAGGTGACGGCGTCAAGAGCAATACCTTGACGGCGTCAAGAGAAAATTTCCATGACGATCCAGAGCAGATTTGACGGCGTCACGAAGTAGGGCGTCAAGAGCAAAAGTCATGACGGCCTGGAAATGCGTAATACATGACGGCGTCAGAAGTAGATCAAGGCAGTCCGAGAAGAGTTTTGGCGGCAAGGTGACGACGTCACAAGCTTTGTCTTGACGCCGTCAGACCCCTTTTCCTATATATAGTTTTCTAATTTTCACATTAAAAAAAAAAGAGAAGTTTTGGAGAAACCCTAGTACGATTTTGGTGCGAATTTTACAGGTTTTTCAAGGGTTCCAACCCCTTGATACCTTTCATGTGTAATTAAGGTAAGTGTTCTTTTAATTCAATCAATATGTCTATGTGTTGGTTGTCTATATCTTGTTCTTGTCTTAATTCCATCATGCTAGGCTAGATCTATCTTGTGTTTGCTTGGATCTAATGAAACCTAGATGTTGATTATATGTTGATTACTTGTTTATAGTTTGTTTTGGATGAATGAATTTATATGTTAGGCTTAAGAAAACTAGCAGATCTCCGAATGGTAACATGCTTGAACGTCTTAGGAAACATGAACCTATTGCACTAAGGTCTTTATTGGTTGTATTTAATACATGAGCCACTGTTTACAATCCCTATGGTTGTGCTGGGCATGGTATAGGAGGAGATAAGAGCTCATAGAATTGGGGAGTTATGTGCGATACCCCATGAATGGTATTAAGGAATACAATCTGTCATCCATGCAACTATAACAAGTAATTAACGTGTAAAAGATGTCTAGGGAGTAGTGAAATCTAAGTAAACACATTTTCTCCACATATTGCTCACAACTTTAGTTAATTTAGTTTATTTTCATTTTTAGTATTTTATTTTGATTGCATCTTAGTATTGGGTTAGTTGATTAGCAACTAATTCCGCCCAAATCCTTCAAACCCGAGATTTTACTTGCTTTCATAAAAATATAAAAATACAAAAATAATCTTCCATCATCTTTAGCACTAGTAATTAGATTTTCTAATCCTAGTGACACTATTCCTAGCTGAACGATCAATCCCCCGGTACTTGTCACTATACTATACTACAACGATCAGGTACACTGCCTGGTGGGGGTTGTAAGCTTCTCGAGATCCCTTGAGAGGTAAAGCCTGGTGCAATTCCTACGCATCAAGTTTTTGGCGCCGCAGCCTGGGGAATAGTTATTGTCTAGGTTAGAATTTCTTTTTATTAGGACTACTTGCTAGATTCCTTTCTAGTAAGATTTTATTTTTATTTTTAGGTTTTCTTTAGTCTATCTCATTTCTTTGTGTCTTTGTTCGTAACCACCCAACATCATGGACAACGGGAACATCTTCGAACCCGTCATCCCACCACAACAAAACCCACCACTAGAACCCCTTAAGCCCCGAACCTTAGGAGAGTATTCCCGACCTAGCCACCAAGGCTACCGAAACACCATTGAGCTCACCGGAGCCAATGTGACCCCCTTGCGGTCCGACACCATCCGGTTGGTGCAAAGCGGATGTGCATTCCATGGACTTCGTTCCGAAGATCCAAACCAACATCTTAAGGACTTCCTCAAAATCGTAGATTCCATAGACCTAGGTGTTGAAACTAGAGAGACTACCCGATTACGCCTATTCCAATTCTCTCTACGGGATCAAGCTAGTCAATGGCTTGAGCGTCTACCCGCGGGATCCATCACCACATGGGATGATCTCACCACTCGTTTCCTTGCTCAATTTTTCCCACCGGGGAGAACTACTAAGCTTAGAAATGACATCTTGATGTTCCAACAACGTCAAAATGAATCTCTTTATGAAGCATGGACCCGTTTCAAGGACTTACTCCAGAAAGTCCCTCATCATGGCATAGATCTTTGGCTCCAAGTCCAAATTTTTTATGACCATATCGATATCTCCACGAGGCGAGCCATTGACTAATCGGCCGGTGGTAAGCTACGTGATCTAAGTGCGGAACAATCATGGGAACTCATAGAAGATCTTGCTCTCTATGACAACGAAAGTTGGAATGATCCCCGTGATTTGAACAAAACGGTCAAGGCAATATCTTTGCCTTCGAATAATTCTAGCACTCCCGACCGTAGGATCATGGAACTTGAGGACCAAGTCAAGTTTCTCATGAAATCTTACGAAGCTCCTAAGCCTTCAAGCCAAGTGAACAAAATCACTTCTTCATGCGAATTATGTAGTGGTCCCCATGACACTCGTGATTGTGTGGAACTCCCCGGAACAGCTTTTGCGGACTACGCATCCACGCGTACCGACGAAGCGGGAGATAAGTGGTACACTTTCAAGCCCGAGCCGAACCCTTACGGTGATTCATACAACCCCTCTTGGAAAAATCACCCAAACCTTAGGTGGAAACAAAATCAACCCAATTCTTCCAATCCGCCTAATCGTTACCAACCAAACGGTCCACCCTCCAACCGTGCTTTCAACAACAATCCTTCTAACAACTATGGTTGTACCAACAATCTTGAAGGATTGATGTCAAAGTTCATGGCATCTCAAGAAGCTCGCATAGCTAGGTTTGAAACCGAATTCAACCAACAACAAACAGAGATGACCAATAAGATTGACAACTTGTTGAAAGCCCTCAACAACCAAACGTTAGTCACACCTAGGAAGGACACTAGGGACACTAATAGTGGAATCCAAATTAAGGATCCCTCATCATCCAAACATGTCCACTTTGTCAATGTTGTCACCATTAAGCCGATAGATAAGGAGATAGAAGAGAGTGACAAGGATGAAGTTAGAGTAGAAGCCGAGACTAAGGATGGGAGTAGGGAAGTTGAGGTTAACAAGGAAGAGGAATTAGAGGAGGTAGAGCCTATAGAAAAATACTTTGATAAGTTGCCCACCGAGGAAGAACGTGAGTACCATAAGGATTTATTCGATAGTCCCGAGAGACCATATATCTTTGGCACACCCCTTATCAAAATGGGAGACCCCTCTAACATTAACATACCATGCAATATCGGGCACATGCATATATGGAAAGCTTACATCGACCCTAGATCCCCCGTGAACATCATGACTAGGACTTATTACAATTGGGTGATGAAGAAGCAACTTAATCTTAGGATGATGCCCAATAAGAATATGATAAGTAATTTTGCAGGAAGAGTGAAGGGATTGCATGTGATTATAGGGAATCTCACCTATGAGATCGATTTTATGATAGTGGAAGACACTCGTCCGGTGATAGATGCTTGCCTAAGCCAAATAATATTTGGAAAACCATTTGTTGAAGCCACTAGGATGAGTTATGATCCGACTTTAGGGATAGTTAGATTCAAGGAAGAGAATGATGAGGTTGCCTATCAAATGCCCTACAAGATTGAGCAATACCGCCTTCTCTCTAATTTCGAAAAAGAACACAAGCAAGCGGCTTATTATAGGAATGAGGAGGATAGACGTAGAGGAGTAGAGTATGTAAAGAATAGGATGCTTGGTTTCTACAAAGAATGCTTACAACTAGGTCCGGAATACAAAACTGGTTTAGAAGACGACCTAGAGAGTGTAACCAACGATGAGGTCACGTAGTAACCCATGACCTTGAGTCTGGCTACAAGACTCGTAAATAAAGAAAAGCGCTTCTTGGGAGGCAACCCATGTTTTGTGTGATTTTATTTTTGTTTGTTTGTTATTTGCTTCCGTATGCATGCTTATTTTTATTGTTGGTAGATCATGTTTCTCAATTAAAATGTGGAAATACTTTACTTTGTTGTTTTGGCCTAGTCTTAACTCCACCTAAAAGTATTTTTGCAAAAGATAAGTGTAAGGGGAAACCCCAAATATGTTTTTAAGAAACAAACCGATCATGATTCTCCACAATATTAAATGAACATGTATATTCGTATTTGTTAGAGTCAAATGCTTGTATTGAGTCATAATGAAGTTTTGCAGGATTTTCCAGGAAGTAGGACCAAGTTTTTCCAGAAATTTTCCGAAAACTTAACATAAGAATTTTTGCAGGTCAATCCTGACGGCGTCATGAGTTAACTCTTGACGGCGTCAAGTGTAAAAATCTGGAAATTTTACCGGTTTTGTTTTTCTAACGGAGTCTTATGGTTTTTGTGAATTATTAAGTTTTATAATCTCCAGGAAATCTGCAAACTTCATTCCACAAGCATTATATCTTATCTTGTTTTCTAGGATTTAGTAACTTATATAGGATGCCGCCGATTTTACACGAGGTTGTCTTGTCTATTTTCTCAGGTTTTACAGGTTATGTATGACAAGAAGATGATTTATATTCTGGAAGGGAAGCTTTGATTGTTCATTTTCTTGGAGGAAGATTTAACCTGGCCAACTATAATCCATACCGAGCGAATCAGGGGAGTATTTGATTTCATTCTTTTTACTTATGTCACTTTTACATTCTTTACTTGAACATTGGGGACAATGTTCATCTTAAGTGTAAGGGGAGGGTAAAAAGATGATACCTTACATATGCACTTTCGCTTGAGTTTGTTTTGTTTAATGGTAGATGTGTAATAACACTATGAGAAATACTTGTTAGTGCAATTTTAGCGCCAAATTTAAATTTTTTTACAACATTTAGGAGTGAAACTTTAGCCATAGCAAGCGTCTCATGGATAGGAGATTGTATGACTAGCACATAACCGTATATTCAGAAAAATTTTCCACCCAAATATGCGAGGTTCGCCTTTAGATTTGATAGGAAAAACATTTACTATTAGTGCTTATGAGTGTACCGGTAGCATTTAGATTCTAGAACTTGCGTTAGTGATGCATCCCGAGACCGCTAGTGAGACTACATTCGTGTGGTAGGATTTACTACATGATAAGAGGCATTAGGATCACCCTTGTGTTAAACCCGTATCATAATTACTTGACCATTTAAGTCATATTACTTGGCTAGTTAAGTCAACTAATTTTTCCCACACCCTTAGCGTTGTACTCCTTTTTAGTACACGAAACCCCTAGTACACCCCTCCGAGCCTATCTTTTCGTTTCTAACTTTAAGCATTTTACTTAAAGGAAGAATTTGTTACACCCCACTTAAATGTACAACCAAATCGCCTTAGCCTTCCGTGTATGCGCTCATTTTTAGTGCATTATTGTTATTTGTTAAACCCTAAGTTAACTATCTAATTGATTACATGGTTGCTAAGTCGAGTCATATCCTTGTACATATTGTTTTGGGACGATTGGGACTCATGGGTAAGTACTTATTTTATGAAGTAATGGGGAAGAGCATCATTTATTTCCCCCATATGTACGTTAATCGTAAAAGTGCTCAAAGTGTTTTGATTTTCTTAATTCGAGTCATTAGATTAGTTTATTGTAAAGTATGTAAAGATTCAAGTGTAAGGGGAATTCCCATTCCCTATGATGTATTATTTTGGATGGTAGGGTAAAAGTGTATGCAAAAAAAAAAAAAAAAAAAAAAAAAAAAAAAAAAATCGAAAAATCAAGAAAAAAAAAAAAAAAAAAAAAAAAGAAAAAGAAAAAAAAAACATACGGACTACCATCCCTTTTCATTCTATGTTTATTTTATGTTTTTGTTATTTTTCATTTATTAGCTTAAGTCGAGTCTAGTCTTGGCTTAGCAACGCCATATTGTACATGTAATTGACCAAGATTGTTAACTCGCCACCAGTAAAACTTCTTTTATCCAACAAAACCGTGTATTTTATATCCCTACACCTAACGTTACAACCCTTTAAAAGACCTCTTTGATAGTTTATCCTAGGTGCTTACGCCATGTGGTGGAGGTTTGATCCTTTCCCAAGCCTATGGTAATATATTTTGCTATGACAGGTAGTGAGAGATATCTTCCGTTTCCATATTGTAATTTATACTTTATTACACCCGAGAGATGTGAGTACCTAAACACTATTTGTGAGGTGCTAGTGTATGACCTCCGTGCTTGTCTATTGGTCTTTAGTGGAACGATTATTTGTTGTAATTACTTTTATATTAGTGTTAAATGACCCCTAACTTGTATTTTGAGTAGAATAAAAGCGCATTTGCTTGAGGACAAGCAAATCTCAAGTGTAAGGGTATATGATGAGGCGAAAAATGAACCGTTTTTAGGGGGTCATTTAAGCCCGGAATTGAATTTATTTGATCAAATATTGCCCTAAATCGTTCCTTTTGTGATTTTAGGTACTTTGGGAGAGAAATCTGGAAAAGGAAGTAATTCGGACGTTTTTGGAGCATAAAAGTGAAGATAACGCCAAAGTCTTAATTTTCCTTGCTGGGAACAGTAGGTGACGGCGTCAAGAGCAATACCTTGACGGCATCAAGAGCAAATTTCCATGACGATCCAGAGCAGATTTGACGGCGTCACGAAGTAGGGCGTCAAGAGCAAAAGTCATGACGGCCTGGAAATGCATAATACATGACGGCGTCAGAAGTAGATCAAGGCAGTCCGAGAAGAGTTTTGGCGGCAAGGTGACGGCGTCACAAGCTTTGTCTTGACGCCGTCAGACCCCTTTTCCTATATATAGTTTTCTAATTTTCACATTAAAAAAAAGAGAAGTTTTGGAGAAACCCTAGTACGATTTTGGTGCGAATTTTACAGGTTTTTCAAGGGTTCCAACCCCTTGATACCTTTCATGTGTAATTAAGATAAGTGTTCTTTTAATTCAATCAATATGTCTATGTGTTGGTTGTCTATATCTTGTTCTTGTCTTAATTCCATCATGCTAGGCTAGATCTATCTTGTGTTTGCTTGGATCTAATGCAACCTAGATGTTGATTATATGTTGATTACTTGTTTATAGTTTGTTTTGGATGAATGAATTTATATGTTAGGCTTAAGAAAACTGGCAGATCTCCGAATGGTAACATGCTTGAACGTCTTAGGAAACATGAACCTATTGCACTAAGGTCTTTATTGGTTGTATTTAATGCATGAGCCACTGTTTACAATCTCTATGGTTGTGCTGGGCATGGTATAGGAGGAGATAAGAGCTCATAGAATTGGGGAGTTATGTGCGATACCCCATGAATGGTATTAAGGAATACAATCCGTCATCCATGCAACTACAACAAGTAATTAACGTGTAAAAGATGTCTAGGGAGTAGTGAAATCTAAGTAAACACATTTTCTCCACATATTGCTCACAACTTTAGTTAATTTAGTTTATTTTCATTTTTAGTATTTTATTTTGATTGCATCTTAGTATTGGGTTAGTTGATTAGCAACTAATTCCACCCAAATCCTTCAAACCCGAGATTTTACTTGCTTTCATAAAAATATAAAAATACAAAAATAATCTTCCATCATCTTTAGCACTAGTAATTAGGTTTTCTAATCCTAGCGATACTATTCATAGCTGAACGATCAATCCCCCGGTACTTGTCACTATACTATACTACAACGATCAGGTACACTGCCTGGTGGGGGTTGTAAGCTTCTCGAGATCCCTTGAGAGGTAAAGCCTGGTGAAATTCCCACGCATCAAACAAAATCTTTCAACCATGCAGGTTTGGTAGAAGTTCTAGTGGACTTTCTAGATGGCTTAGGAGGAGGAGGAGAAGGAGAAGGAGGAATGGGTTGAGCAACATTAGAAGACTCTGTGTGTGTTACAGGTGAAGAAGGAGTGTTTGGAATAGGTGTTGGAGTTGGGGAACGAGAAGCTAAAGGTACTTCATCTGTTTCTGTATCACCAAACATAGGAAAAGAAGATTGTGCATGCTCCTGAACATATTCAACTTGTGCTTTAAAAGGAAAAATAGTTTCTTCAAAAGCCACATCTCTGCTCAAAAAAACTTCTTTAGTCTCCAAATTATACACCTTGTAGCCCTTTTGGTTAGATGGATACCCCAATAACACACATTTAATTCCCCTGTTCTCAAACTTATCTTTATGAGGCTTTGTTACTGCAGCATAACACAAACATCCAATAACTCTCAAATTATCAGAATTGGGTGGCTCACCATACAAAACTTCAAAAGGTGACCTCCAATTCAGCTTTTTCATGGGCATCTTGTTAATCAAGTAAGTTGCTGCAAGTATGCATTAACCCCAGAACTTAATAGGCAAATTAGCATGCACTCTAATTGATCTTGTAGTCTCCAATAAATGTCTATGCTTCCTTTCAACTACTCCATTATGTTGAGGAGTATAAGCCATGGATTTTTGATGAAGAATACCCTTCTCTTTAAAAAGCACTTCACATTTCTTATTAACTACCTCTGTCCCATTATCTGACCTCACAAACTTGGGCTTTGCTTGAAAGTGAGTAGCAATATAAGCAAGAAAAGTAGCTAACACCTCTGGTACTTGATCCTTACTATGCACTAAGTAAGTCCAAGTAGCTCTTATATTATCATCCACTATAGTGAAAAGTAATGTGCTCCATTCAAAGCAGGATGTTTGTATGGACCCCATAGATCCACATGAATCAATTCAAAAGGAACAGTGTGCATAGATTTGCTTATAGGACAAGGAAGTCTATGATGTTTTGACAACAAACAGCTTTCACAATGGAAATTTGATACATCAAAGTTTTTAGACAAATGAACAAGCTTGGACACAGAAGTATGTCCAAGTCTTGCATGAAAAGTATGAACATGAAGAGTAGTTTTACTGCTAGCTACATTGCTAAAAGCAGACTTATTCAAGCTAAAAGCAGGAAGTAAATGTTTGTGAGACTTCTGAAATTCAAGGACACTATCAGAGAAATCAGTAACATCAGATACAGGTTTGCAGATGTACAAGCATCTTGAACCCTTTCCAACTGCAACTATCTCTTTGGTAGTAAGGTCCTGAAACATGAATGCAGTGGGAAAGAATTAAGCTGTTAAATTGTTGGTTTGAATGAGTTTACCAACTGACAATAAATTGAGTTGGAATTCTGGCACATAAAAGACATCAGTGAGAATCAAGGATGGTGTCAATGCAACTTCACCAACAATAATGACTGTAAGTGACCTTCCATCAGGAATATGAACTAAGATTGGGTGAGTTAGATATCTAATTGATATGAACAAGTGAAAATGAGGGGTCCTGTGATCCGAAGCACCAGTATCAGTTATCCAATCTTTAGTGATATCCATTTGTGGATGACATAATAGAGCAAAAGAAACTGTCAAACATGAAAGGATACCTGCATGGGATGAAGTACTAGCAAAATTCCTCACAAAATTGCCATGGTCTTCTGCCACTCCTTTTCCTTTGAACATTTTCATCATCTCTTGACAAACTGCAGCTACAAGCTTCTGATCAACATTACCATTTTGCCCCATTCCAATCTCATTTTCAGCCCCCATATCAAAAGGAGTTGCACCACAAGCCATATCTTCCAAACCAGAAGTCACATGAGTTGCAATTCTAGCACCTTTCTTCACTTTCTTGCCTTTGTACCAATCAGGGTACCCAATCCTCTCAAAACATTGCTAAAAAACATGCCCTTCTTGGCCACAATGAGTACAAGTCTTCTTCTGATCATTCCTCCCATCACTTCTTTGTTACCTGACCTCCCTTTTACCATTATTACTTTGCCTAGCATTAGTGTTAGCAAAGAATGTAGAAGGATCAAACACTGGATGGGTGACTTGTTTCTGCTTCTCAATTTGTTGCACAATGTAGTAAGCCTTATTCACATTAGGAAGAGGATCCATAGCCAAGATTTGACTTCTAACAGATTCATAATCATCATTCAGCTTCATCAAGAACTGAATAAGCTTCAAATGACGGTCTCTTTCAAGAAACTTATCAAAAATGGAACAAGTACACTCATTCATTTTCCCACATTCACACACTGGTAAACCATTCAAATTCTGCAACTCATCCTAACATCTCTTCAACTTGTTGAAAAAAGCTGCAATGGTGAGATTACCTTGTGTAATCTTGCTTAATTCTCTTTCCAATTGATAGATCAAAGGACCATTATTCTGTCCATATCTTTCATTAACTTCTTTCCACAATTCAAAGGCAGAATGTGCATACAAGAAAGCCTCTAACAACTTATTCACCATAGAATTCAATATCCAGCAAGTAACCATGTAATCACATCTCACCCATCTCTGATGATTCTCATCAGTTATTGCAGGTTTAGGACAAGAACCATCAATGAATCCCAATTTCAACTTGGCTCCTAATGCCATCTTCACATTTCTACTCCATCCAAGAAAGTTACCTCCATTAAAAGGAGTATTAGTCAAAACCATTCTAGGATGATCAGAACTAGCAATGTGTAACGGATCATTGATGATGTTTGTGTTGTTAATGGTGTTATTGTTGAGATTGAATGAGTTTGTGGTTACAGTAGGAGCAACACTGTTCGAAGCCGCCATTAAAACTCTCCTATAACTGTGAATTGAATGAAAAAGAACACAGTGAAGAAGGAGGAAGACGATTCAAGAACAGAGTAGTAAAGAAAACGGTTAAAACCGTTATAGGGAAAACGGTTTTGTAACAGAATCGAGAGCTCAAGGCTCTGATACCATATAGAATTTGTGATGCGGAATAAAATGAGGAAGAAAATGATTTCATTCAATGAGAAATGAAAGGGGTTACAATGTACTTATAGTCTTGGCGCCTAACTAACTAGCAAAACAGAAATACAAATATTTGCATAAAGGCCCTTTAACTATATACAACTTGTCATCAATGTATAAGTCCTTAGCTTGTTTTAAAGATGTAACACTGATTCTCGAACCTACAACTTCTTTTTATGCACACGGTCTGTATAAGGATGATGATGAAAAGAACATTCCTGTAGTTGACCTTGTTGATGGGAAATGTGATGTTACTATCTTTTATGTCGAGTATGGCGTTTTTGAGTATCTTGCCACGGCCCATCTTGGAGGTAAGGAGCTGAATAACGACTTGTATATAGGAGTCATGAAGAAGGCTATGAAGGATTCTGGGCTGGAAAAACACCAGATTGATGAAATCTTTCTTTTTGGTGCAAGTACCGAGGTTCAACAACTTGTGAGGGATTACTTTAACGGGAAGGTCGAACCAAAGACGAGTGTCAACCCTGATGAGGCAGTTGCTTTCGGTGCGGCTATTTTAGGAGACTACTTGACTAAGGGAGCAGGGATGAGACCCATGTGTTAAATATAATTGGCGTGGGTTGATGATTGTGAATATCATCTTTATTCAACATTTGCTACCCCTTTCCTCATATTCATTACAAATAACAGAAAGGCAACCTAAAGCAAGACTGACCTCATGTTCATTGGACGATTTCAAATCCTTTCGAAGCTGATTGGTTAAGAGGAGCAGGACGTCGGAAGAAAAGGGCGGCGGCGAGATAACCGGTTTTTTTGTGGGAGAAAAGAGTGGAAGAAGTGAGTTCGATGGCGTGGAAAGCGGCGAAAGAGATATCGATGTGATGTAAGAAATGAAGGTAAGTGAGTTTTTCGAGGGCGGTGGATTTGGTTTGTAAATCGGTGGATCTCGGAAAGTGATTTGGAGATGAAAGTGGATTGGGGGACGCCGGGTATGAGTAGACTGATGCCTTTAATTAGGTTGTCTATTGTGCGTTGGAACAGTGAGTCCATTAGTGAGTACGAAGAAGAAGATGAAAATGAAGAAGCAGCGGTGGTGGTGTTTGGTTTTCTGGAAATTATAAATTTCGATCGGTCTGGGACCCCTTTTGGAAGGATTGTGATTGTCGTTTTTCTTTTTCTACTGCAGTTTGGGTTATTTAATCCGCAGAAATGATATTCTAAAATTTTTGATTTATTTATTAGTAAATCAGTAAAAACTATGTCGTTTTTCTTTTTCAGGATATCCGTATATAACCTTTAAATAATAATTACATGAGTCGTTGTTATAAGTACAATTGCGTATATTTATTTTCATATCACAGTAACTCGTGATTAAAATTTGATATTTATATTACCGTTAATAATAATTTAACCGTATTTAATATTCAAATCTGTGTACCCATAGATTAAAGTTTTAAATAGCATAACATGAGTCCTTATTTAACGTACATAGTAAAAAGAATATTTTAATAGATGAAAGTTTAAAACTAATATTTATTTTAAAAACATTTAACGTATATGAAAACTAATTCGTATATTTATAAAATTTTGTAAGTTTAATTGATGAAAGTCTCAAGCTAATACTAATACTCATGTAATTGTAAACAAAGTTCATATTATAAATTATATGTGGTATAAAGTGTAAGGAGTTATTTGAAATTCAACCACTAATGTTTTATTAATTACCTTCTCTTTTTTTATGTTTTTATTTTCATAAATTTGACACCTATATTTTTAAGTTTTTGATGCACATAGTACAATGGTTTTTATGCATGTTTTGGATATATATGCAATTATGCATTTTCGAAAGGATATATATGCAAAAACCCCAAAAAAAATATATGGGGTATAAAGTAAGGGGTTATTTGTTTATTATCTAAAGTTATCAAAAAACATGAAGATTTATATTTTACACTTAGCTCCATATAATATATTTAAAATTCAACAACTAATGTTTTATTAATTACCTCCTCTTTATTTAAGTTTTTTTTTATAAATTTGACACTTATATTTTTAAGTGTTTTTTTCCTCAATCAAATTCTCTACCAAATTTATTAAAGTTTGACCAAACTGAATTCAATTTTGACTTTTTATTGGCTAATCATATTTCTCGATTTCGCCTATGTGTCAAAATCGAGCTTTCGTATTGGTCCAATTTTTTTTCCACTAAAATTGCTTTTGCAAAATCACTCCGAAATGATATAATTCTTTTATTATATAAAAGATTTTATCTGAAAAGTGAGAGATCTAAACAAATGCATCCTTTAATTTCATGAAGTCGTGGATTTTATTTAACTTTAAAACATGATTATTAACGATTTATTTTATTTTATTTTTGCTCCTCTCGAAATCCAAAAATATGACTTATAGTCCGTTTCTTTTAATTTTAAATTAAGTGTTTTTTTGAAGAGGTGTCTAATTATCATCTTAATGAAGAAAGAAAGCTTTTTGTGAGTCTTTCTAATAAGAGAAAATTAGGGTTTGGGTTCACACTTTAAGGAAAAAAAAACACCCTCTTAGTCTAATTCGTTTTTAAAGCAATGGCACACAAACAAGCATCATATTCTACTACACTTTTAACTTTATTGTATTGGAAACTTGCTTACATTTTTCTTTTTTTTCGTTTTTTTTTAATTATTTATTTATTTATTTATTAGCCACTTTTTAAGATGAGCAAATTTTCAAATCATCTTAAATTTTTTTTAGATATCAAATATGATCGACCCATCTTCCGCCTCCCCATCTCTTTCACAACTATCATCAACCTTCGATTGAAGCCGTTATGAAAGAGAAATCAACAGCATAACAATTGATCATCGCTGCTTTGTATGAATGTTGTTAGGTCCTAGTTTTAGTGAATGGAGAAGAGAGTTTTAGAGAGAGAAAGTTAGAGAGAGAAAGAGGAGAGAGTGGGAGGAACTATGTGAAAAGAAATTGAATACCCATAGAACCAACAACCCTCCTAAGAGGGGTTACAAGAGTATTTATACTAGTAAGTCTAGGGCTTCTCTTAACTATGACATTCTTACATATTAGGCCCTTAGACTTTATCTAGACATGGAAACATAGCATAAAACATAACATAAACATAAATATTGCAACCTATGATGAAACATAATGACCGACACTTGACTAGGATAAAGTACGATCCTAACAATCTCCCCCTAAGTGTTGGTCATAAAGGTTGCACGACGTCCTTTTCCTTTTCATCTTGATCTTTGACATTTGTAGCTTTGGACGTCATAAAAAATGATAGATGTCATTGTTCTTTGTGCATTGTTCTCGTCGTTGTGGATGTGATGATTTTATGAAGTTATCTGCCATTCGTCACTTCTTTGTCCATGGTGGTTGACCGTCATTCCAACATGCTCATACGTCTTTAAACTTTGTTATTCGTACATAAGCGATTCCCTTTCATTCACTTTAGATCTTAGTCCCTTAACTTTGTAGATTCTTCTTTTTGACGTAGAATCTTTCTTTGACTTTTGTGATGCTTAGATCTTTGGGGAAGCTTTTTCTGAATTTCTGGCGTAGGTATGAGCATGTGGAGTCTTTACGTCATGATGGTGATGCTGCATAAAACAGTTAGTAATAAATCAACCGGTGCATACAGGTTCGGAATTAGAGATCATCTACAGCATAGTGTGAAGACTCCTTCTAATCCTTACCAAGACCGTTCCTAATCGGAAACCCCCAAGAGGGTTCACACTGGCGTACCTAAGTACATCAACGATTAGGTGAGTCGCTGGAGATCACCCCACGACTGTAGACCGTTTGAAACCACCGCGAACACTAAGTGTAACCCACAAGGAGTTACCGAAGTGACCTGCTGTCAGGGCTGTTTGATGTTGACCCTGGCAGGAATTTCCATTCAATCATTGAAAATCACAAATGTGAGTTCTCTCATAAATGTTCTGGCAGATTGCTAAGATCTGCGTAGGACTCTAAAGTTTACAACTGGCGTCCATAATGTGGGACCACCAGTGTAGTAGTAACAAGTGTTCCTATGAGATCTTTTGATGTAATCTCGGTGCTCTAGACTCAATAAGTGCATAGTTTTGGTCGTCGGAGGTGTGGAGCAGAGTACCTCCTCTTCAATATCAACACACTCATAATGAGTGATCAATAGATTATGTAGGGTTCTCCGTGAGAATAAAACAAGTATCTTTTGAGAGATACCTGAGTGGCTAAGAAGGTTTAGTGCAGTGCGTCACTGGGTTCATGACGACTTTGTTCTTCAATACCAGTGTTGCCTTAGCAACAACCAGTAACATATGAATTGAACCCGGTGTCTGCCCTAAGGTTGATCAACAGGAGGGCTATTTCTTTTCACCCTTTTCATTTCGTTTCTTTTTAATTCTTCAACCCCTTCTTTCTCCTTTCATTCTTTACTCCTTTTTTCAAATCATACCTAAGGACTTCTAAATCTAACTATTGGTGTTGTCCCTGGGTAGATCCCTCCGGCTCTGGCGGATCATAGGACGGTTTTCCCTAACCTTAGTCACCTTATAACTTCATGACTATCCTATTGTTGCCATAAACCAAATCCTTTGAAAAATCTCTCAAAGTGTTTATGATTATGAAAACATATTTGTTAACACTTTGAGAGGTTTGTTTCATTTTGAAGAGCTCCCCCTTCACATGTGCTCAGGTGTTAGTAAATTTGCACATGCGGGAGGAGCAAGCACTTTAGAATTGATCCACTCTTAATAGACATATACCCGAGGGACACTTTTACGTTGCTTAGTTAAAGGGATCCATTATCAGTTTTTAGGTGATAACTAGCCCTAGTAACTAACTTGAAGTTGTTAACATTCCTTAATAAGGAAGTTAGACCCGTCAAAGTAAACATCTAGAAAGAGTTTCTCGAATGTGGTACTTTCTACTCGGATAAATCCTTTCGAATACTAACTTTGAATTCCGTCAATTCTTGGGTCAATTCTGAGTTGAGCTCGCACGAGATTCCACTTTAAGCAACTTTGAGCATTCATATTTTTATCACATTTTTCTTTTCTCCCCCTCAAAAATAGCATATAAGATGTTTTTTTTTAGAAACATTTGATGAAAATATGCCTTTTGAGTCTTATGGGGAGAACCCAACGAGAACTTTTTGCTTTTAAGAACAATGATTTTCCAAGTGCTCCCCCTCAACAAGTGAAAGCTTATTGAAGTGAAATACTTGGCTTTTGAGCAGAATCGTGAAAAACTTGAAAATTTGATTGATTCTACTCAAAAGTAAGAAGCCTTCGCTCTTTTTCTAAGGATTGTGGCACTGAAGCGTACCACAGGGTCCTTTCTTTACAAGAACGGGTTGTACACTGTTATGTGTGCACAAACCATAGTTTTAATACAAAATTTGTTTTCTTTTGACAAAAAATACTCCCCCTCAAATAATGAAGATTATTCGAGAGATAGTCTTCTTGAGCTGAATTTTGAGTTGTATTAAAAAGTACTTTTGAAAATTCATGAGATGATTCCGCTCAAGGTTTTAGAAAACACAATCAAGTATCATACAACAAAGAATGATGAATTCAAACAAGGATTGAAAACTTTGTTAAATTTTGAGATTACACTCGTTGAATCAATGAAAATTTAAAACTCTTTTTCTTTTGAAAGTTGTTTGAGAAACCCGGTGTTTCTCTTAGAGTTTTAAGAAACAAAAGAAGAATATTTCCAAAAAAGTTGAACCTCGTGGGTTCTTTTTGAAGACTTGATATTGCGAAAAATGGAAATCTCCCGGTGTTTGTGATTTTCAAATCAGAGTCATTCTTTTGTTGTTGCCAAAGCATTCCAGGATTTGAAAATTTGAACGGTTTTGAACGACTTTGCTTTGGTTTCCACACTTGCTTTACCGGTGTAAAACGAAAGTGTAGAGTTTGAAAAACTTGTT
This sequence comes from Artemisia argyi, assembly GCA_030686995.1. Classification (NCBI taxonomy): domain Eukaryota; kingdom Viridiplantae; phylum Streptophyta; class Magnoliopsida; order Asterales; family Asteraceae; genus Artemisia; species Artemisia argyi. Next base: position 4,232 of record JARVZY010007114.1, on the reverse strand, counting down.
TCTCACCATTTTGAATCCATTAACCAGTTTAGCCTTTTTGACACATTTAGCTCTTTGACCTCAAAATATGTTTCATCAGAAACATTTTGAAAATTGTTGAAATTTTGACATTCAATGGGATGACATGTACTTTTACACAGAGAAATGCATCAGGCACAAACAAGTACACAGATGTATCAAAAACTCATTCTAAATCTTCCTAAGTGCTCAGAATTCTTAACTTAACACACAAGATCACAGATTAAATCATTCTTTCACTCGATATTCTCCAATTAATTTCATGGTTTGGGGTTATGATATGAGACTATGCACACATGTTAGCATCATAATGCATGAATATTGATCAATCCAACGCCCTAATAGTAGCAGCGAAGACATCAACATCTTAAACCCTAAATCACATGATTTCAAACCTATGTTGTTACTAATCGTGCAAACACACCAATCAAGCATTCTTTAGTGTCCTCTAAAGCTATATGAAATAATTAATTAGACTAACCACATAAAAAAGAAATGCCCTGATCGATAATTACACACACCCTAGTTTCTGATTAAGCCTTTTTGACAATTAAAAACATTTGAAACTTTTGAAACATTTGATTTGATGATTTGAGAACATTTGTGTAATCAAATGATTTGAGCCTGTTTTATTTTCCATGCAAGTTCCTTTTTCCTAAGTTTAAGACTATTTGTGAACTTTGTTCGTTAAAGGTTAATCGCTTTTCCATCTGAAGTCTAAACATGGTTAATGTTGAGAACACTGCAGAAAAATTTCTTTTTTCCCCCTCGAATTAGCATTTACCTTGTGAAAATGTTTTTGCACAATATAATTCGAGAGATCATAGAACTTTTTGAAACAAGTTTTTAATCCGAATGACGAGGAAACAATTTTTCTTGAAGAATTATGATGAGGTGTGCAAACTTCATTATTTTGTGAAAAAATTTCTCCCCCTCAAAACATGTTCCATTTGACAATGTAAAGCAAAATTTGTTTTAATGGAGGAACATAGTTTTGAAGATTAGAAGTTTGTACACGGAGAAAGAAGATTCTTTTTGTTTTTTTTCTTTTTGTAAAATTATTTACAAAACGTTTTGGTGTTTGACTCTCTTAATTGTTTGTGAGAAAGTTTTTTCAAATCATCCGGAGTCAAACACCGCATACCATTTTGGTGAACCAGAAAGGCAAACCTCGAGGGAGGTAAGGCCTTAGTTAGGAAGTCCGCCAATTGGTATTCAGTACCAACAAAGTATAACACAATTGTACCCTTTTTGACATACTCATTGATGAAATGATAACGGAGATTGATGTGCTTTGACTTGGAATTTTGAGCGGGCAAGCAGACATTGCCACATATTCTGATTCTGTCGATGATAGTGAACTGTAGTCTTGCTTCTTTGACTGCCAAGACACGATCCTATCTCCTAGAAACTGAATGCCACCTGAAGTACTTTTGAGTGTAACTAAGCAACCTGCATGATCGGCATCTAAAAACGCTGTTAGATTAAAGCCAGAATTCTTTGGATACTAGATCCCCAAGTTAATGGTTCCCTTTATGTATCGAAGAATTCTTTTAGCCTCAGTGAGGTGCCTTTTAGTAGGCTTGGCTTGAAAGCGAGAGCATAGATACACAACAAATACAATATCAGGCCTACTTGCTGTGAGATACATGAGTGACCCAATAATACTTTGGTATTTTGTGGGGTCCATTGGTTTCCCATGTATGTCAGCATCTAGCTTAGATGTGTGTGACATTGGGGTTTTGATAGTGTCACAACCGGACATTCCGTGTTTTTGTAAAATTTCAAGAGCATATTTGGACTGACTTAGGAAAATCCCACGGGGTGATTGATGAGCTTGAAGTCCTAAGAAGAACGTAAGTTCACCCATCATGGACATTTCAAAATTTTGTTTCATTAAAAGCGTTTGAAAACTTTTTGTTTGTTGAAGCAAAAAATAATGTCATCGTCATAAATTTGAACCATTAAGATGTCCTCCCCGTGTTTTTGTGTGAATAAAGTTGGGTCCACTGAGCCTTTAATGAAACGGTTAGCAAGTAGAAATGCAGACAATTTAACTTACCATGCCCTCGGGGCTTGTTTAATGCCATAGAGAGCTTTCTTGAGCCGATATACGTGATTTGGACGTTCTGGTTCAACGAATCCCTCTGGTTGACTGACATAGACGACTTCTCGAAGTTCATCGTTTAAGAATGCCGTTTTCACGTCCATTTGATAGACAATCATGTTTTTGTGATCGCAAAATCCAGAAACATCCGTACAGCTTCAAGACGAGCCACTGGAGCAAAAGATTCATCATAGTCAATTCCTTATTTTTGAAAATATCCTTTTGCTACCAGACGCGATTTGTTGCGAATCATTGTGTCTTCTACGTCCAACTTGTTTTTCAAAAATCCACTTCAGTCCAATGATGTGTCGAAGGGTGATTTAGGTTGAAAGTGTGCATATTAGATAGATCCAAATTGCGAGAAGACGACTCTTCTTAAATCAGGAACGGTTGGAGTCTGTGCAAATGGATTGAAGAATGCATTTCCGTCATAATTTGCAATTGCGGGTACTTCATGTTGTGGAAGATCTTCAGCTGTATTGTCTGTGTCGGAAGCGGTTTGTTCTGCTGTTGTAGGTGATTCAATTGGAGGTGCATCAGTTGCAACAGTAGTTGTTGTAGGAACAGACGCATCAGGTATTAGAATCTTATCAGGTTGAGCAGCGGAATCAGTGGACACATCTGGTGCACTTTGTACAAGAGAATCATCGAACAGTAGAGCAAACAGGGTTTCCAATTGTTGACGGGTGAGTGACAACGGTTCAGCTGAAGGATCTAGAAACTTTAGACGGTTGGTTGCGGGTCCTAAACTGTTGTGCTTGGAAGCCATAACGTTAAGCTTGGGTCCGAAACTGATTTGTTCCGAAGCCATTACATGAAGTCCGGGTTTCGTACTGAAGTATACGAAAGCCATATCTGTTCAATCTGCAAGGAAAGAAAGAATAGACAAAACAGAGAACAAGGATCCCCAAGTGTAACTGGGTTCCAGATGTTAGAAGCATAAAGTTGTAGTGTCAATTATCTTCTTAACACTCGAGCACACTATTTCAATGATTTCCTTTCTCTTCTTTGGGATAGATTCAGTGGGTTTCACATTAGTTTTGGGGTAAATGTTTAAAATCTTTCTTGTAGGAATCCACCTAACACCAATCAATTTGAAAATTCTACCCGTGGGTACCCACCTAAGGTTAGATCTAGGAGATGTTTTCCTATTTGATGCAGCGGAATGAAAGGTGGGGGCATCACTTGTTTGAGAAAACCTACGTCCTATATTGATCCACTTCTTAGATGTCTGAATCTTAACATTTGGTTCAACAGGTTTGTTCGTCTTAGTCGATTGTGCCTTTGCAAGTGAATTTCCCTTTGGAAGATGTTTTAAAGCACATATAACATGATTATTTACAAAACTACTTTTAGATGCTAGCCAATTCCTATTAGTTTTTTTAGTACTCTTAGGTTTTGGTTTGCTACTACTGGCAGTGTTTTGCACTACAGTGGAAGGCGTCGCACGAGGTTTCGAACCTAGAATTCCATCCTTTTGAAGTAGTGCCCTTTTCCTAGCCTTTTCTAGATTATAGTTCTTGTACATGTCATTGTTGTCATAAGACTCTTTACTTTTAAAGCTGGCTTTCGACATTGTTTTCGAACTAATCCTAGATGAACTAGATATAATCATGAGGTGAGGTTTAGCAGAAAAAGATGCATTTTCCTTAGGTCGGGAATGTGGAGTGATTGGTTTTGACAAATGATTAATCTCAACAACTTGGGAGGCAAACCGAGATTTTGAAAGTTTGGCACGTTCAGATTTAAATGCAGTTGGTTGTCTAACCACTGATGGTTTTCTTATTGTTTGAAGAGTCGGTTTCCCTAAGATTGATGGTTTTGCAAACATAGTATCCACACTTTGGCCAGTCAGTCTTCTTAATTTGTTTTGCAATGCAGCATTTTCAAAAACCTTTGCTTGTATTTGACCTTTTAAAAGCTCATTTTCCTTAACTAATGTATCCACACGTTTACTGAGTTCATTCAAAGACTGATCATTGTTGCCCGAAATTAGAGATTCGTTTTGCAATTTAAGTTCAAGTAATGTGCCTCTAGTTTTGAAAAATCTTTATGAAACTGGGCAATGGTCTTTTTGAGAAGAATGTTTTCAGACTCAATTGTTTGG
>JARVZY010007113.1:17500-22500 GCA_030686995.1 Artemisia argyi | reverse complement strand
TATTCATTGCGGGTTGGTTATTCGTCAGCACTGGTTTAGCTTACGATGTGTTTGGAAGCCCTCGGCCAAACGAGTATTTCACAGAGAACCGACAAGGAATTCCATTAATCACCGGCCGTTTTGATTCTTTGGAACAACTCGATGAATTTAGTAGATCTTTTTAGGAGGCCTCAATGACCATAGATCGAACCTATCCAATTTTTACAGTGCGATGGTTGGCTGTTCACGGCCTAGCTGTACCTACCGTTTCTTTTTTGGGGTCAATATCAGCAATGCAGTTCATACAACGATAAACCTAATCCGAATTATAGAGCTACGACACAATCAAACCCAAACGAACAAAATGTTGAATTGAATCGTACCAGCCTCTACTGGGGGTTATTACTCATTTTTGTACTTGCTGTTTTATTTTCCAATTATTTCTTCAATTAATAAAACGAGAGAGAACTAAAATAATAGACTAATCATTCTAGGTATTCTCTCTTTTAACCCATTCGGAAGGATCTCATCTGATAATTATCCATGACTGTTTATGTCTCTAGTATGACCACTTGATAAAATGTGGAGGGAAGTGGGGTAAATGGCCGATACTACTGGAAGAATTCCTCTTTGGATAATAGGTACTGTAGCTGGTATTCTTGTGATCGGTTTAGTAGGCGTTTTCTTTTATGGTTCATATTCCGGATTGGGTTCATCCCTGTAGTAATCTGATGAATTGAGTTGTAGACATGAAAGCGTAAGAACTCAACGGATTCCCTTCTTTGTTTGTCTGATTTAAGGTAGAAGGTCCCGTTGAGTTCTTAATAATTATAATATTTTTTTATAAGTTCATTGACGAAGTTCTATTTACTCAACAAATTTTCCCCTCCTCTTTTGTTTGTCCACCACTTTTTATAGTATATGTAATTATTAATTATTGTAATAGAATTTATAATTTATAATATAATAATTAAAATACAATACGCAATAACTCCAAAAAACGTTCTGATACATCTGTAAAAAACAGAAACTAACACTAGGAATGTTTGACGAACAGTATAAAGAATCATTATTATTTCGACACAAGAAAAGGATTTTTCACACCCCTTTTCTTGTGTCGAAGACTAGGAAGACGAATAAACCCTCCCAGAAATATTTGCTCCCTTCATTTATATTTATCCGTTCTATTTCCCTTTTACTTTTGGATAGGATCTAGCCAAAGTGAAATGTATTAGAATGAAATGCATTTTTTACATTTCAATCTGACAATAGCAACATAGCCCCAATTTTGAAAAAAAAAAGAAGGGGTCAAGTCAAATAGTCTTTCTATATACTATGTCTAGGAATGTCGTACAAGGAATTCCCGGCATCTCATAGAAAAAGAGTCTAAAAGAACAAAATTCTTTTTCTAATTTCTTTTTTTATCATAGATAATTGCTAATGCTTTTTACAAACTTGATGTCGATAAATACGCCAGTCTAGAAATTCATTTCGGACAATTGAACCTTCTCGAACTGTTTCTTTTTAAGAACCAAAAAGATTTGTGCCAAAATCACAGATGCGAAGAAGAACAAAAGACCTTGTACACGTAATGGATCTTGAAGTACTATTTCTGCATCTCCCTGACCAAATCCGCCCACATTAGGATTACTTGTCAACGGTTGATCCAATTTGATAGATTCACCTTCTGAAACAAGAAGTTCTGGCCCCGGAGGGATAATATCAACCACTTGACGTCCATCGGATGCATCCGCTATGGTTATTTCGTATCCCCCCCTTTTCTTTTCGTAGGATTTTGCTTACTATACCTGATGCTGTAGCATTATAAACTGTATTGTTACTCTTGCTCCCATCAGGATAAATTTGGCCCCTTCCTCTGTTTCCGCCTACGTATATAGGATATTTTAAGAAGTGAATGTCTTTCTTAGTAGCGGGGTCGGGGGAAAGAATAGGAAAGGTGATTTCACTATATTTCTGACCAGGAACAGGGCCTATGACAAGAATATTTTTTTGGTTGGGGCGATAACTCTGAAAAGACAGATTGCCCATCTTTTCTTTTATCTCGGGGGAAATACGATCGGGAGGGGCTAATTCAAAACCCTCTGGTAAAATAAGAACAGCCCCTACATTCAAACCCCCCTTTTTACCATTAGCAAGAACTTGTTTCAGTTGCATATCATAGGGAATTCGAACAACTGCTTCAAATACAGTATCGGGAAGTACCGCTTGCGGAACCTCAATATCCACTGGTTTATTAGCTAAATGGCAATTGGCGCATACAATACGTCCAGTGGCTTCTCGTGGATTTTCATAACCCTGCTGTGCAAAAATGGGATATGCATTTGAAATGGATGTACGAGTTATGATATATATCATGAGCGATATGGAAATAGATCGAGTAATCTGTTCCTTTATCCAAGAAAAAGTATTTCTAGTTTGCATGGTCCAACCATTGATCCCGAAAATTTCTACAATAAATTGGGGTAGGTCACTAATGGAGTTTCCTATCCACGATTCTGTTATTTACTGGAATAATAATAATTTGACTGGATTAATATATAGGAATATAGGATGAATCTCCGGGATGGGTAGAAATATAAAGTTTTTTTCAATGCTTTGCTTATGTACAACTGCAAAGTAATAAGAAACATTATAATTAGATTAGGTAGATAATTTTTCAGTCATTCATTGAATGATAAATCACTACAAGTGACGGAGATACGCGATTTAAATAACGGAAAATCCAATATTTTAAAATTGTATCTAGAATGACTGGAAAAGTGGAAACAAGGCCAGATATAATTTGATCATTATGAACAAATCCAAAATCCTTGTAGACAAAGCCAATCAGCAGTTCCCAACCACGGGGCGAATGAAATCCGATACATAAATCAGTTAATAAAAGAAGAGAAAAAGCTTTTATTGTGTCACTTAAGTTATATAGGAATTCCTGAGCCCAAGAGTTAAGAATAACAAGTTCTTTATTACCCAAAATAGAATAACCACTTAGAATAATGAAACAGATTATATTTGTCGAGAAGTGCAAAATCGTATGAATACGACCCTCATTGTGTATCTTGATTAATTGGATTGTTTCTTTGTGAATTCCTATACGAAGGTTTTGTAGATGTGTCTCCGAGTATTCCTTGATCATTTCCTCTAAGAGGAGGAGTTCCTTTAATTCTTTGAATTTTTCTAGAATACTATTTTCTTCAATATCATTCAAAAAAGTTTCGGATTGCCTAGTATTCCACCAATTTGTAATCCATGATTCCAGACTTTTTTGAAATGAGAGCGAAATCCACCAAGGCAAAAATACTATAGATGCAAGATAGAAAAGAGGAGTTAATGCTTTCTTTTTTGCCATTTTTTCATCTGTGAATTGTTAATGAATCTTATTCGTCGACTTTATGTAATCTAAGATTTCTCTCACGCATCAGTTCTATTACAAGTATCGAATCTATGAATCTATTCACTCTTTTTTATTATTATTTTTTTTTATTTTTTTATTGTTCCATATATGTCTGCTTTGACTCGAATGGATGTTCTGAAGAAATTTCAATTAAGTTATGTTATAGAAAAAGAGGATTCTTGCGTTTTTGCCCTCCTGCTGAGAAAGCATGCATTTGTCGGCTCATTTCTTAAAACACTTCAATTGGTACACGCAAGAAATAGGCCAATTCAGCAGCTTTTTGTTCCATTTCCCGTGGAGTAAAATTCTCATCAGTACGAGTCAATGGAATGGCTCCCTGGCCTTTGATATCCATATAAAGGACACGACGAGCATAAATACCCTCTTTAACTTCTACTCTGACGGACTGAATATCTTTTATAAGAAATCGGAGGAAGACCCGACGATTTTTTCCAGGAAATCCCCAACGAAAAATACACACTATTCCGTCTTTTCTATCAAATCGATCATAACCACTACCTACATTCCACGAAATTGTGCACCACAAATAAGAGCTAATAAAAAGACCCGCGATCCCATAGAAAGACATCACAATTCCTTGTGGAAAAAAAACGATTTCCTGAGACGGAAATAAAGATATCAAATTTCTACCAAGATAACTCGAGGTTCCAACCAACAAGAATCCTAATGAACCTAAAAAAAGGATAACAGCCCAGCAGAAATTACTTGTTTTTCGAGCCCCTGTTATAGGTTCTATCCATATATGTTCTGATCGACAACTCATAGTTGATCCAGTTGCTTTTTTTTGGAATTGAGAGAATACCCCAAATGAATTTTACTTTAGTCCTTTTGTTTCCGAAGTAACTCGCATCAACTAGCACTAGTTTGATGTGAACCTTTAGGAGTAATTCATTAAATTGGTTAGATCTAAACTAATAACATACCCTTCGTATGATCTCACTAAAGATAGCCACATGCATATAGATGGACCAACTTTACAATTAAGCCGTCCGCCAATTCGGGTCTATTTGAAAATAGCTAGAATATAGCATTTTGGGAGATTTTCGTCGGAAGACGCTTATACCATATTTTGCTAAAAGGATATCTGTGTTATGATACAAGCGTCAGTTTAAAAATGAGATTTTGTGCCCTCGGCTCTAAACAATCTTGTTTTTTTGAACATGAAGAAATAAAGAAGCCATTGCGATTGCCGGAAATACTAGGCCTACTAAAGGGACCAAAACAGAGGGAAAGTTAAGAGTTGTCATAGAATGGGTACCTCGCTTTACTATTTGTACCTGTTATTATTATTTAGATTTTATATTTATAGAATATAAAGATATTATATATAAAGATATCTTATATCTTATTATAAGTATAATTTGATAATTCTAAATTGGAATTATTATTAATTAATATCTCTCTAATCTATTCTAATTCTAAATTCTAAATGAGTATATAATGTAGTTTTTCATCCCTCTACATGAAAGATTTGAAAGGATATGGATGAGATATTATTTGATTCATTTTTTTCTCTTGTCTTCAAATTTAATTTACTAAGCAAAAAGTTTCTTAAAAATGAATTAGATTCTATTTATTTAGTTTTATA